>APFE031735339.1:515922-531806 GCA_000404065.3 Pinus taeda | reverse complement strand
TGTTGTTTCATATTAGATCTTATTTTATTTAATTGCTTATATGTTTGATGTTTGAGGATTTGATTGATGAATGAGTTTTCAATTAGAGTCTTATCAACATATGAGAGGACAACCAAGAGTCTAAGTTAGGCTCTCTCTCTATTTGATTTGTATGACAATTGGAATTCATCTTTTTGCTTTTATGTTTCAAAGTTATTTCATTTAGTTTACGCTTATGGATGAATTTTAGTTTAGTCTGGATTAGTACAAAAGAGGACAATCAAGAGACTAAGTTAGTCTTTCTCTTTTTGAATCTAAACAACAATTAAAGTTCATCCTCTTGTTTGCATTTTAAGTTTCTAGTTTTATGATTTCTCTATGATACTGTAGGGAAGGATAACCAGGATCTCCTTAGTTAGGAGCCTCTTCCCTTGCATATTGTATTGAATCGTAAATAATTTCATTAGACATAGAATTATGAGTTTCCCTGGTCGATAATTTAATGCAGCAATTTAAGCACAATAAATTGCCCAACATTTTGGCGCCGTTGCCGGGGATGGTGCTAAGGGATTAGGCATTAGAAATTTAATTTAGTACTAGTATTTTTCTTTAGACAAAATAACTTGTGAGACCTGGTGACAACAGAATCTTCACAAAGGAATTTAAGTTTGAGTTTTTTTTTTGGTTTAGTGTTTAGCTAGTTTTAAATTTCGCCTTTTCAAAAACACCCCCCCTGCATAAATAAAAACAAATGAAGTGATTAGTATGCTCTCTTCCCACGCTTCATGCGATCAGGGAGATCAGAAAGTCTATTGATTTTGTTCAAATAAACATATTCTTGCTGGAGAACTAATTTTCCAAAAGACAATAAAGAATTTTGTGAATGAAAAAACATCTTTAAATTTTTTGTTGAAAGCTAGTTTTTTTAATTTTAGATTTAAAAAAAATTTAACCATTTTGTTTTTGTTCTTAAAAAAAATTTAACCATTTTCTTTTGTTTTAAAAAGAAAAAAAGAAAAAATAATAACCATGTTTTTTTAACCTTGACCATAACCGTAATAAGCTCCACCACCATTCCATTGATTTGGATCTGGTTGAGGCTGCACTCCCCAGCTTGCAGTCTGCTTGTTTGATGGAGATCGACCCCAAGAAAGGCGAATAGATTGTTGACCAATAACAGTGTCGTGTAAATTTTGCAAAGCTTCCTCGGCAGAGGACCTGTTAGTAAATTGTACAAAACCACATCCTTTGCCCACTGGTATTTTCACATACACAATCTCTCCATATGGCCCAAAAACCTGCCTCAGATCTTCATCCGTCGCATTTGGATCTAACCCACCAACAAATATAGTTGTATTATTTGGATCATTGTATGACTGGAAGCCAGTGCTTCAAGGCCAGGCATAAATTGTTCGTTTACAAGTTTATTTCCAAGGGAGATCTTGCTACGGGGATAGAGAAGCCGTCGCAGAAGTTTTGCAGACAAAGCTCTGGAGCCTTTCTTCAACGCTTCTGCTTCTCAGTTGTTCTTGGACACTAGATCCCTTTCACTCTATGGTTATCTCTTACCCCAGTTGTATTTGGTGTGTCCATGGCTTCATTGACTGAGCTGTCCTTCAATTGGACTGGTTTCATCAGTGCAATGGTTTCAAATATTTCTTTTACCTACCGAAGTATATACTTGAAGAACGCTATGACTGGCATGGATAGCACAAATGTGTTGCTGCTGCCAAAGGAAATCGTGTCGCTGCAGAAATTTTATTTCCTGTAACTTCTCCTGACCCAACCATACCAGATTGGACTATTGATGGAGTTCTTGCATATGCACAACATAAAACTGCAAAAGCACTGGTGCATGAGGAACGCAGAAGTCGATCTTGGCTTTCTCGGTTGCGTAGGGATCCTCCTGGATAAAGGGCACAAATGAAGACGATCTCCACAAATGAAGACAATCAGATCCATCCTTACTGCCGGCGGTTTAGGAGCTTGGTGATAATCCATCAGATCCATGATTTTTGCTTATGGTTTGTCGTTGATTTTTATAGTTTATTTATTTATTTATTTTATTACAATTAAACAATAAATTAATAAAACAAATAATCAAATAAATAATAAATTTAAAAAAAGTTTTTAATTTTTAATTTTAAGAAAAAAAAACAAAAAAAAAAACCAACCATTGTGTTATTGATTAGTTTTGTTTATAAACTAAAACAAAACATAAATAATTAATTAAAACAAGTTTTTTATTTGTTATTTAAATAAAAATAAAAAAGATTTTGTGTTGTTTTTTAATTAAATACCAAATAAAAAAAAATTTTGTGTTGATATTTCAATAAAAAAACACACAACAACACAAATAATTTTTATTTTTAATTAAAAAAAAACGGATTTTTCTATTTTAAATTTATTTCATTTTAGTGATAGTTTAATTTTAGATTTTCATAAATAAAATTTTGTTGATTTTATAGTTTTTTTAAAAAAATTCAACTTAAATAATAAATTAAAAATATGCATGTTTGTAATTTATTGTTTAAAGAGAAATCTAAATAAAATCAAAAAAAAAAAAAATTTCTCACAAAATTCGTGCAGGTTTGAAAATAAATAATGGAACACTTGGAAACAAATTTCAAACATTTGGAGGATTCTATAAATGATGATTATCTTGTTTCAATAGCTTCAAGTTGGCATTAAATATTCTTGTTGAATGCTTTTATATCACATACTAATATGCAGAACACAACAGATCTTTCTAATGCCAATCTTTTTGCCAAGAATATTTCATCTGACACAAACATGGAGTATTACTTTTCATGGTTATTTTTAAGAATGGATTGATTTTAATATCATGCTTAAGTCAATTTCAACACTTTGATTGTCCTTAATATGTTTTATTTGGTATGAAATTTTTGCGTAAGAATCATGAAGGAACTGGCAATTTCTTCTAGAACACACTTATGTTTTCTTTCTGCCAAGTTTTTTTATAGGTTACAGGATAATCAAGTGATCATAAGGAGATTACATTGTGACGACAATTGGTCTTCCAAAGACTACATTCATGAAAAATTCTAAAGACAAATCCAACTCCACAACCACTACCTTGCACCTCCCTTTTTGAAGCAGATTTTGAATTCCACCAATTGTAAATCCATAAAGCATGACATTTCCATTTCCATTTTTCACAACAAGAGTTATTATTCATACACCATGCATTTTATTACATCCATTCCTTACAAACTTATTGTCATTTCCCATGTCATTACCATTCCCCTTCATTTCCGCAAATAAAACCCTGCTTCTATGGATATCATTGAGTCAAAGTCCTAGAGTCTAAGTATCATTGAAACAACACCTAGAGGCTTGCATGCCTTAATGGCAAGTACTCTTGCCAATGAACAATGGGAGTACATTAATATCCCTTGTTCGTTGGATCTTGTAGGTGACTCGACCACGACAAATTTATTCGTACCTACAAAGATGTGTTAGGCATCCTGAATCCCATTGGAATCAATGGTGGGAGCTCTTGTGTTGGCTAGGGGCATTCATTAATGGCCACTAAGTCAACAACTTCTTTCTATGTTCGACACCGACACATTTATTCACATAGTAAGATTTGTGCCATCGAGCGTTGAAGACTTGAAGACCCATATTTTGTAGCAGATGCAACAGATTTCCTTTCATTGTTTTTCAGTTTGTCATGACTTGAGGACAAGTCAATAAATAAGGTTGGGGGGGAGGAAATTGTAACTTATATATTTTGTATACCTTCCAAGCCTTATAGATTTTCAGCCATATTCAGCAGACTCATCAGATTCATTAGACTATCCAGTAGTTGATACGACAATACAGATCCATCTTTCATCCACAACTTGCAGAAGAAGCTTCGGACCAGAATTGCAGCAGTTGAACATGCATGATTCATCCACTTCTTTAGGTAAGTAAGGTATGATGTTTTCTAACCTTTAATCTTGAAATTCTTTTTAGATGCTAAAATGATGATATTTGGAAAATATTCCACTATTTCACTATTTCCTTTCTCATTAAAAATTGCCAAAAACCATTAGTTGGGGAGGGGGGAATTTCACACTTTATTCTTTTCCCTCATTCATATTACATCTTAACCTGCATAGTCTTCCCACAATAAAAAATACTACAAAATGACGAGCATATTAAATTACTTCTTAAAATGATTGATCTTAACAAAGTAAATAATGATTGTAAACACAAGAACCAATCATTAAAAAGCGATCTCAACAAAGTAAATAATGATTGTAACACAAGAACCAATAATTAAAAGATGCAAATGCTTTGCAAAAAAAATAAAAGTTATCCAAAGATGTGCAAAAGTCCACGATTGAAAGATGTTTGTTACACAAGAACCAAACATCTTGTAAAAGGAAGCTCATCTAAGAAATAAATCAAATAAGTCATTGTAGTAGCTTGCATGAGGACATGCAAGAGCTTTAGTTGGGGAGTATGTTTGGGCTTCAAAATGTCATACAAATCCCACTCATTACCATACATTTTTCACCTATGCTTCCATTATATCACTCATTATTCACCACCATGTCACTTCATTTTCCCTATTGTTCACCATTAATGGGCCTCACTTATATCTTCCAAATATTATTTATTTTTAAGCATTTTTAAGAGAAATTCTTGATTAAATATTAGAAAATAATATATTTTACTTCATATATGGAAAGTGGATTGTTTTTGTGACGTGTAGGTTCCAAGGAAGCTTCCAAGACACCTTTATGTGGCCTTGAATGATCAAATCCGAATTTGATAAGATAAGTCTCATGGGGAAAATCAAGGACAAAAAGGGGTTAGAATTTTAAGAGATAAACCTCATGGAGAAAATCAAGGACAAAAAGGGGTTAGAATTTGAAGAGATAAACCTCATGGAGAAAATTAAGGACAAAAAGGGGTTATGTGTCTAGATGGTTGAGAGATTTATGGAACTAAAGAGAGATTAGTGGATGATCATTATGAGTTTGTTACTCATCCCATTGTATAAATAGGAGTACAATCTCCTTCATTTGTAATTTGGAAGTTTTTGTAATCTTAGAATTTTGGAGTATGTAATCTTAGAAGCTTAGAGTTGTAATCTTAGAGTTGGTTTGTAATGGAGATTTTGAAATAAAGGATCATACTTCAATTTTGCTTCTACATCTGAGTCTCCATTGAAGTGGTGTGCTTGTGGAGTTATGAAAGGCCCCCATGGCATAACTTCTTATTTACTTATTTTAGGTATAATCTATTTTATGTTTTTGTTTGATTTCAGCTTTCAAGTTTCGTTAAATGTTCTAATATTGGAAGAATCTTATTTGAAAGTGTTCTTGTAAGAGAACCGTAAGATCTCATACAATTATTAGATCTAGGTTTATTTCATTTTAGCTTTTAATTTCTTATTAGATGTTCTAATGTTGGAAGAGATCTTGTAGAATGTGTTCTTGTAAGAAATCATAGATCTCAAACAATTGTTAGAACTAAGTTTGATTAGTTATTGAAAGAGATCTTAATGAATATGTTCTTGTAAGGGGACTTTAAGATCTTGGACAAATTAGGAATCTTTCTAGATCTATATATTTTAGATAAGCACTTCTAAGTTTACCTTCCCGGGTTGACATTAAATTAAGCTCTAATTTGCATATGCATTTTAGACCCAACACTATTCTTGGTAGTTTTCTAATGGGATCAATTTGCCATTAGAATGTCTCGGAGTAGGTAAACCCTTTTCTTGCAGTAGTGTGAATTTTCTGTTGAACCTCTTGACCTGCAACTCAAGGTCTTTACATTTATTCTCCAGTTGTATCATCACTTTTTTTTATGATCCTATTAACCTCCATGACTGTGGCTGTCACATCTGGAATGTTTAGGTATTCTAGTTCCTGCTTGGTTTTGGAATTTAACAACTTGATAATCTTTTGTGCCTCTTCTGGTTTGTGCTCTAATTATGCCTTTGTGTTATATATTGTAGTTTTGACTCTTTGCACAAGTTCTTCATGCTTAAAAGTAACCTAAATTGAAGGCCACATATCTATTATGTTGGCATTTATATTAAGCCAAATGTTGTTCTAAGCCTCTACCAACATTTGAATGACATAGGACTCGTCCTCATATTTCTGTAACTGTTGGATGAGCTTGTAATTTTTTTGCATTTCAGATAGATAGGCATTGTCAGTTTTAATTTTATTCTCCTCCACCCTAGTTAATGTTGCTGACAGTTTCTCTTTCTCGGCCTGAACAGATGCTTTGTATCTGTGCATTCTGGTCAACCACTATAGTAAATATTTTTTCTTTCTCCATCTTTATATTAGCAACCTATTTAGCTTGAGGATGTTCTGTGGAGGGTAGCTTCAATTGCTTCCTCAATGCTTGAGTGTCTGCCTCCTTGTTCTTTATGAGGTCTTATGTTGATTTGATATCCTTAGGGTCGTGTCCTAGATTTATGATCAAATCTTTTAAGATTTGATCCTGTTGTCCTTAGCAAATGATGACATATTATCAATCTTTAACTGAGAATTCATGTTATTCAAAGATGAATGTAATTTGGAAGCAGTCATGGCTGAATTGATAAGTGTTGAGAAAATCATCTCCCTTGTTTACTTGTGCAAATCGATTTGATCGATTTCATGTATATTGTTGTTATCAATTGAGAAAATTGAGGCTTTGTAGTTTTCAACACTCTTAGGAGATGGCAGTAAAGGTTTCATGAAGGCCATTTGGAACTGTCCTTTCTCTGAATCGAATGCAGAGAGTAATCTATGCTATGTTTTAGCTGTCTTCTTCCAGAATTCAGAGTAGGTGGAAGCCTTCAAAGCTTCATTCTTCAATTTTATCTCCCTGTATCTTGAAAATATACTCTGTTGAGTTGAAATTTGGGAACTGGATGATATTGGATATTGGATTGTTGTTTCTACAATAGGTGACTATACTATTTCTTCCATTTGAATAGAAGGAGCCATAGGATTTCTTGACATAATCACTATGGTTGTTTGCTGTGTGTCCCTTTCCTTTGGAGTTTCATCTTGAATAGTAATTACTTGAGGGTTGAATAAAGGATTTATTTGAGAATATGACTTTTGAGTAGTGGTTGGGTCTTTCTTTTTCCTTTTAAAAACAATAAAATTTGTAGCTTGATTGTCAGAATCAATAGGGGACATGCCTTCCCTTTCCATTTTTCCCTCATTTTCCTTGGGAATAGGTGTTTGCATGGATGATTAACTAACTAGTTGTTCTTCAGCTTCCTGTAAAGTGCCATCTATCCATTCCTCCTAATTAGCACATTGTTCAATTACAGGCCTTGGTGTGTGTGCATAGGAGTTACTCTGTTGTTCCAATTTGAGCTTAGAAATGATGCCTAGGGGATCATAAGACCAAGAAAAACTAAGTTTGAATTTCATCTGACTGAAAATATCATCCACTTCCTTTGTTGCAGCTCTGGTGTTGATAATATAGGGCCCTATATGAGCCTTCAACTTGAACTTTTCTTTCTTCTTGTAGGAGAAAAAATGCAACTCATTCATGCTTAATATTTGCCTAGTCTATTCTAATGCAAATATCCTAACTGGTACAAATAATGGCAACCTGTAAGGAGGTAATTCTAATCCATAAACTCTAATCTCATTGTAGTTATGGTATAAATACTCGTATCGAACTTTGTATTGCTTTAACAAGTGTAAAAATATATTTATTTGGTGAGATCCTTGGGATTAGATCACTACTAAGCAAACATAGTGAGGTATGTAAAACTTTGTCAACAAAATCAGTATAAGGATACTCCTTTGAGTTATTTCTAACTAGAGAAGTCCAATGAATCACTGACCAAGGGTTTCCTTCACTATTTGTCTTATGTAAAGGGAACTTAAACTTGTTTGACTGATAATATATCATAAGGTAAACTTGAAATTGAAAAATTGGTCATGGATTGAGTTGGCCAAAAATTGATTGTAATTGAAAAGGATTGATTACTATTTTCCAAATGAAAAATAAGATAAAAATCCTAACACTATCTCATCTACCCACTGATCACTATGGTACTCGAGCCGTCGGGTTACCATAGAAATAACCTTCTTGGGCATTTTAGGGAAAATTGGGACTGGATAAGGGGGATTTGTCTGGGGTAACTCAATATTTTCTGGAAGGAAACACTCAAAAATTTGAGCTCTCTGAGGGAATGCCATTTTTTTATACAATTCCACTAAAACATCGATAATAAAAGGATGATGGGAGGCTTGATATTCAATTTGCAGGGCCTAGAAGATAATTTCAGGGGAAATGGAGAAAATGATCTCATTGTTATGGGAAATGACAACCCTTTGGCTTGACAAATATTGGAGATGTAACTAGACAACGAAATTAGGGAAAAAGTGAGTTTGGGGGTAGACAAATTGAGGGAGAAAGAATCCCTAAACACTAAAGTCATCACTTTTTCCATGAACTTTTGCTTTGCCCAATTGTGGAGCTTGTACAAGACAAATTTGGATTAGGTATTGACAATATTATAGTAGGTGTCTATCAGGGGAGATTTGTCAAAATCTGGGACTGGGGGAATGAGGGGATTTGACTCTGTAACCTTTCCCTTTCCTTTATGGTTTGACATTTTGAAAATGAAATATAGGGAACGAAAGAACAATGTTGGAGAAAAACTTGATAGAAAAAGGTTTGAAAAATAGGGTTACCTGTGGAAAACTGTCGACTGTGCGCAAGGAAGGCTACTACAGAAGGCTGGCAGTTGGTGACAATTTGTTTCTTTAATGTACAAGATCAATGTCATGTTAAAAGGGACGAATGCTGGCCTCCCTACATTTTTATAACAATCCAATTAGTTATGCAATAGGAATATTAACGTCTGTGGAGAGGAGAGGCTCTATTAACAAAAAGGATAGACTGTAGGAATTTATGAGATAACATTCATTTGGTATTTCATGATAATTTTTGAAAGTTCAATGGGCACATGACGTGGCTGAATAGTTGATAGAAGTAGAGTGGCGGGGGTAACAGTTATGTGGTAGGATATAAGTGGTGGAGGGGAAGACACGTGGTGGGAGAGGAGTGGTGGAAGAGGAGATAGATGATGGGATATAACTAGTGGAGGGACGAGCCGTGGCGATATATCTTGGGGGGGTCTAGAGGTAGTTAGCAGTATTGGGAGGGGACCCCTCAAAATGCTCCAAGCACTGCCACATTACCCCAGGGGATTTTGATGGAAACAACTCCCCCCCCGCACGCCCCTTCCCGCCCCCCCCTATGCTAATTGTCAGGAGTGTAGTTGGGGGGGGAGGAGTGAAAACAGTCCTTTGTTGTAGATCTAGGCGAGCTCTATCACGACCCTTGATTCTAGCGCGAACTTTATTTATATACAACAAAACAATTTTATCATTTTATTACATAATATATTACATAAAAACCAAATAGATGATAATAACCAAGGTTTAAAACCTTATAATTTGACATTTTTGGAACTTTGAAAGCGAAATTTTGATTGGCTCGCTGTAGGGGTCCACTTTTTCTTTATTTTTCTAATTTTTTTATTCATTTCTTTTGTTTTTTTTTCACATATATATCCATTTTTTTATATCCCATATTGTATTTTTTCTTTTCTCTCTTGTTTTTCTTTTTCTTTTTCTTTGAAGTTTTGAAAATAATTTGCAGAATAAAATAATTATTTACAACATCTCATAGGAGAAAATCGAGAGATAATCATCATCTGATCCTATAAATTATAGGACCCTAACACCTTGTATAAAAATTTGAATCCTATCTGATCCTACCATGGAGATTTCACCTCTTATCTCTTGAGCTCATCCTCCCCTCTTAAGTGGATCTCAAGCCAAGATTGGTAAATGGATAAGAATTCTTAAACTACGATCCCTCTCTTATAAATTTACAACCATCTACAACATCAGGGTTGGAATTTGAAGATTGATCATACCCTCATGCTGCTAGGCTTGAATCTAAGAGAGTCATCATCTTCATGCATTAGGGTGACATTGAGGTGTGCTTTGTGACAAGGAAGGACAATTCAACTTGGGGAGATCTCTACAAGATCAACTACTATTGTTGGTTGTAAACTCTCTCCTATTCATATTAATACAAAGAGTATATCGTTTTCCTATATGTGCTATGTTATGTTTACATTCATATATTTCAATGCTTTGTTGATCCATTGAATAGAGTAATTGGATAATGCTACATAGACGTTGTAGATCTTTGGCTCTTATCGATTGTATGTGCAGGTTCTAATTATAATAATCAAAGCCATGATTGGAGCTTGCAAGCTAAGAGGAGAGAAGAGCTTGCAACATATTCCAAGTAATCCTCTATCCATTCTCCAATTTCTCTAAGAGGAACACTATATTCTTTGCTTTCTATTGTTCTAGACCAATCCACTAGGTCTAGGGAAGATACTTCTGCCTGCAGTCGTAAATTCGCATAACAAAATATATCACGCCTCGTAAACTTATATGATTATAGAGTAAGTCATGATATTTCATTTGAAATATTTTATAACATACCCATTATAAAGAATTTTTAGGGAAATGGACATCAATACAAACTAACAACATCATAATACTTATTAAATTTCCATCAAAATAAAATCTACAACATGCATTTTTTTGTTTCAAGTTCGTCACTGAATTACTAGAATAGAGTATTACAAAGAGTAAGAGGCCTTTCTACCAGCTTTCCCGTTGGGAAATTGACCAAGTAGCAAAGGTTTATTTTCTTTAGATTAAAAAAAATCTATCTGCTATCTGCTAACCAAAAAATTCTACCATAATATACACTAGACAATGGTGGCCTAATGGTCAAGGCCTCATTACAATGTTCACCTTGAAAATGTACATACAACTAGATGTAAAAAAGAGATATATTATGCAAATATTTCATTCAAGAGAACTACCCGATTGGAACTGCCAACCACAACCCAATGATTTGGCATAATGTAGTGCCCATCACGAACCACCAACCATGATACTCCAACTACGAGCAACAAACTTCCAACCTTACCATTGCAAGCACCAGAGAAATTCACAATATCCTAGAATTGATCCTTAAAACTATTGTGTAAACTGAAGCACCACACACATGCAATTTAATGTTCCTAATTTTCTGCATATGTAGTGATATAGATGGAAGGCCCTCACAATTCCAGACTTATGCTCAGAGTAGAAAAATAGAGCACCCTCCTTGTGATGCTAGACATACCTTGTATTCTCAGAGGAATTCAACCTGATTCCCATTGTATTTATGAAATTACCTTCGAATGCACCAAGTGCGTGAGAGAGAACAACAACGCAATTATGAAATTCCTGTGTAGAGCTAACTCAGGTCTTCTAACTAAATCAATTTTATCATCTAATTAAATTACAATAAGTAGAAAATAACATGTTTATAACTTTAAATTTACTTGATAAAGACATGCAAGCAAAATTTGATCAAAAACATATGAAACATGTAACAAATTTATTTTACAACAATTTACATAAATAAAACAACAAATGGAAGAATACCTATTCCAGTGCCTTGGTTGGGATGATCCTGACTCTATTGAGATGTTCCACTTGGCTACCCAATTGAATTTACCTCCCATCCAACTATTGGTGTCCAAGTATGAATCATGCAATTCACCCAATCCACATTTAATTGTCAACCCGGGGTTCTACCAGTTGTTTCAAGGCTATCGTACATTGTATGTGCATGCGATAGTTTCCCTAGCCAGCATTGAACAATAACTATAAATTCATCAATGTGTAACAATAATCAATAAAGTAAAAGAAAATAAGAGTAACAACAACAAGGACTTAGTTCTTTCCATTGCGAGTAAGTTCTTCCACTTGATGAGATACTCTGAAATTGATTGATTTCGTAACTGTCGAGTTCTTGTTTCCATGACTTCTTCAAGTTCCAATATGATTTTTCCTTCCTCATCAAGTTCTGGAAATATTTTTTGAACTGGGAGCTTGTCACCTATAACCTTCTTTAAGCATGAAACATGGAAAACTGGGTGCACTTTGGAAGATGTAGGAAGCTCCAATTTGTATGCCATAGTACCAATTTTTTGCAACACCTTGTAAGGAACATAATACTTTGGTGATAATTTATTATCCTTATTAGTTTGCTTGAAGGAAATTTGTTTGTATGGTTGTAGCCGTAAAAATACCTAGTCACCTACATCAAAACTTATTTCAATGCGATGTTGATTCAGCTGTTGTTTCATTCTATTCTGCGCCAAAGTGAGGTTATCCTTTAAGAGTTGGAGAATTTGTTGTTGATGCTCTATGTGATCTTCCACTGCTTGAACCTTAGAATTTTTTCTTAAAGATGACGTGATGGATGGTGGATGATATCCATAAAATGCCATAAATGGGGTCATTTTTGCTGTCGTTTGGAAGGAAGTGTTATACCACCATTCAGCTAGAGGTAACCATTTGACCTATTGTGTTTGTTTATCAGATACAAAGCAACGAAGATATCCTTCCAAACATTTGTTTACTATCTTAGTTTTCCCATCTTATTGAGGATGATAAGATGAGCTATGAGCTAATTGAGTACCCAGACAAGAAAATAATTCCTTCCAAAAATTTCCAGTGAAAATAGGATCTCTGTTGCTTACAATAATATTTGGTTTTCCATAAATGCAATAGCAATTGTACTAGATTTAAATGGATGAGATAATGCACAAAAGTGTGCATACTTGGTAAGTATATCAACTACCACCATGATGACACTCTTTCCTTCGGATTTAGGTAAACCTATGATAAAATCCATTGAAACCTCCTCCCAACGTTGACTTGGAATGGATAAAGGTTGTAATAGAACCAGGGTCTTAATTGTCTCAACTTTATTTTATTGGAAAACCAAGGATTTCGTCACAAACTTTTGAATATTGGCTTTAAGGCCATCCCAAAAAAATTCCTTCTTAATCCCGTGGTAAGTTTTTAAAAATCCTGAGTGCCCTCCTACAGGAGAGTTGTGCAATTCCAAAAGAATATTTTTTTTGAGTTGGGAATTCTTAAAAAGGTATAAGTAATCTTTGTACCATAATGCATCATTTTTCCAGCTAAATGTATTAGATATACCAGGATCTTGCTGCAACTTTTGAATGAGTTCCCACACTTCTTTGTCATTCTTCCATTCATCCCTCGCTTTAGTTATCCAATCCAGTTGGATAATAGTGTTACACAATAATTTGTCACCGTCCCCTTCTCCCGCGCATTGGAGGACTTATTCTGGGACCTGTGAGAAGTGACATATCCTGAAAACACCTGCATTGTATCCCCTTGAGTATGTACTTCATATGCTTTGAAGACACCTTCTGCAAAATACCCATAAAAATAGCCCTTTTTCCATTGGCGCTGTTCCATAGTGTATCACTCGCGCCAATGGGGGAAATCCTCCAAAGAGGGCATGCGAGCTGGTGCTCTGTCTCAGAGTCGCACTCGCGCCAACCCAGTTGGGTAAAGTTTTTAACAAACCAACTTGCGAAGGTTCTTCCTAACCTATTCATGAACTGATTCCAGTTTGAGTTAGTTCAGTTGGGCTTCGAATCTCCATAGAAGGGAAGTAGTTCTCCACCTCTCATGGAAGTTTCCTAATGATAAGGACAATCCCATGAATCTTGTGGTTGATCCTATCTCCTTCTCCTCTCTCTATATAAGCTTTTCCTTTTGCCTTTGACAAGCTAGTTAGTAATTCTACTCTTCAAGCTCCAAATTCTAAGTCCCAGAGTCTGAGAATTGCTAAGCTCATGCTACAAGAGGCCTTATTCATCCCTATAAGGCTTATCTTTAATGAGGAGATCCATGTCCAAGTAACCAAGGAGAGAGAGGCTTGTTCCCCATTCCCAACAAGCTTTGCAAGGCATGTGTTGCTGATCACCCAGCCAAAGGAGGATTTGACGTCAGAACTTGGTTGTATTCTTCTTTGTTTATCAATAATAATAGACGACTATCATTATGGTTCCACTCCTAAAGTCTTTATAATGATGTTTGAGTTATATCCTTTCTGACTGATATATAGTTGCATTTCTTGGATTTTATGCTTGTGTTTGTGTTGCTCTTTGCATGTGCAGGTGTCTGTTCATGAGGATCGTGGGGATTGTGACCAGCTGGAGCGAAAGAATAGGAGCGACGACTCTTCTACAAGTACTAGCGTTGGATTCGAGGTAGGCCCTCATCATTGGTCTTTAATTTGCAATTAGGAACCTGCGTGTTAGCATTGTTGGATTGTTGCTAGACCCCATTTAGGCTAGTGGGATCGCCTCTATCCGCAAAGGGGATTTACCTACACAACAATTTGGCGACTCCGCTGGGGAGTTGGATTTTTGCCTTGTTTTTTGTTTTGTCTTGTTGTTTGATTTGTAAACTTTAGACGAAGCCTGAAATACGGCCAGATAGCCTTCGAAACGTTATTGCTCTGCATTAGCAAAGTAGATCAACGCCACTTCAGTCCATCTTGGGTTTGGTTTACGAACTGAACGACTTGGAACTTGCCTTCTTTCTTGGTTGTTTCCTTGTTTCTCCTACTTGATTAGCTTTCTAGGTTGAATGCCCGTGTTGCTTCTTGCTTCTTGGTGTACCTAGGTATTGTTGATTTGGCCTTGGCTCTTTTGTTTTTATTTTTCCATAGAAAACTTGGCTGGCGCTGGTTTATAGCGTTACAGTCACGCCAGTTGGCGCAAGTTGCACATTTACAACCCGTGCCAATCCCTGAAAGGCGCTTTTTGCAGCCTCACAGTCACGCCAGGCCTGGAAACTTTTGAAGTTTGCTCGACTGTGAACTTTTTGAGCTTGGGTTTTGTCCTAGGTACCTTTTTCAGACTACTTGAGTGTGTTGGAGTGTGTTTTGGCTGGCTTTGATTGTTACCCTTTGGGTGTTTGCCATTTTCTATCGATTTCACATTTCTAGCCCTAGGGCATCTAGTGGCTTTGTGTGTCGAGCCCTCCTTAGGATTTTTGGTCTTCTATTGGTCTAGTCAACTTTCTGATTGCTTCCTTGCGCTCGTTTGGTGGTTGTAAATCGTTTTGTTGCATTATTTGGGTGACTTGCTTTGTCTTCACTTGAATTCCGCTTCGTCTCACTTTGAGCCTAGATTACACGGCTCATTGGTGTCTTTGGGATATTTCTTGTTCTTCGGGGTTTTGATTTGTGATTTAAGAAACTGAATGTGCTTGTATTGGATAGAATTTGTTTGTTTTCATTTCTCAAAATTGTTTAGTGCATTTTGCCATTGACAAAAACAAAAAATCTCTTTTGCTTTGTACTAGTTAATGAGAGTTAGAACTTTTCATTTCGATTAGTGATTAGTGATCTTAAAGAAAAGTTTGTTAATTTTCATTAGCTGCATTAGGGAATTTCTTTGTTGTTTTGTGATCATTTCGTTTGCATGAAAGCTCTTGAACTCTCTTGTAACTAGCATTCATCGAACGAAATGACATGTTTTGGCATATAGATTGCATTTAGGGAATTTTGAGAGATTACATACGGTAGGACCTAAAAACCGAAACCTAACACAAGATCAACTTTAAAATAAACTGAATGAATCTAACAACGCATTGGAACATAACGCTCACATTCTAGAGGTCTAGGCTAGAGACGTGCTTCAGCGTCGTTAAACCTAGTCACTTTTGTTTCCACTCAAGGTTGGGTGATTCCTCCTTTTGTGACTCAATTGTGATCTAGTACGGACTTGCGCTCCCATGTACCGTTGAGTATATGGGGAAACCCCACTAGGTTATCATCCTTTATCCACAGGAAGCTGTGTCTACCGCCTTATGACCTGTAACGCACCGAACACAGCATTCGGGAAGATTGACTGCCGTACAGAAAGTCCTTGGTTTTCATACGATTGCCAAGGTGTATATGCAGTTTTACGGATTGTCTGGTAAACCTTTTGC
>APFE031735339.1:464442-515733 GCA_000404065.3 Pinus taeda | reverse complement strand
GGACTCCCTAAAAGAAAAGGCTCACCTGAGCATTTGTCACTTCGGGCTCATTAAACATTCGAAGGCGACTAGAGTCATATTTTTGTCCTTTTCTCGACTCTCTAAAGATGAAAAGGTCAAGTTATGTCCCTGTGTCTACAAATTAAATTACCCGCGATCACATGCCCTGTTAGATTCTGTTTGTTGGCCATTGGATTGTGTGTCTTGGTTTTTTTTCAGCCCCGTGTGTGATTTCCGTTTTTGATGGCAACTTTTCCAGAGTTCACCAACCCAGGAATCCCCTCTGAATGGAATCCTGGTCATTTTCCTCCTTTTGGGAATGTTGGTGCTCCTTACATGGCAACGTTGTCCCTTCCTGGGTTAACTGTTGGGTTGCTTATTTGGTTTTTCTCAACCTCTATGACCCCTAGTGTCTCAACTACTAGTCAATCAGTTCCTCCACCCGAACAACATCATGTTGATTCCAAGGTGGACCTCTCCCCTTCTTCGCCTATTTCTACGTCCTCATCTCCTACTTTGCCTGGTGAAAGTATGGATTCAAGTAACCAGGTGGCTAAGAAGAAGAAGAAGAAGACGAAGAAGAAGAAGTCTCATAAGCGAGAGGCTAAAAGTGCAGCTCCTGCCTCGAGTACAACTTAGGTCGGAACTCCTTCTGCTCCTCCACAGAAGGTCAAGTTTCCTTGTAAATTGTGCAAGGGAGACCATCTTCTTCATGATTGTCCTGGCATTCCCAGGATCTTAGAAGTATGGTCTCACGATCCGGCCTGCTCCTTATCGCCCTCTGAAGCTCATGGCGATGTTATCCTATCAACTGGCAATGGTAAGAAGAAAGGGAAGATTCGAATCCCCTGTAGACTATGTGAAGGCAACCATCCGCTTCACCTTTATCCGCTCATGGATAAAGCTTCCGTTGTCTTGGAAAGTCTTACAGTTTCTTCACCCCAAATCCCCATTGGTTATCAAAGGCTCTCTTCAGATCCTCTCCCTGTCGACAAAGAGATTGACTTACATCCTTCTCTTGTCCATCCTCCTCTTCCCGAACCTGGCTATGCTAAGCTTGTTCCAGACCAACCATTGGTTAGAAAGAGTGTCAAATCGGGTTCACCACTCATCGATCCCTCTGTTTTGGAAGAGTGTCATGCTCATGTTCTTCTCGTCTCATCAGATTCTCCTGAGTCTGGAAATGACTCTCCTATCCCAACCGATACCGAGAGTCCTTCTTCAGAGCAGGGGGGAAATCATACGATTCCCCCACCAAGTAGTTCATTCGTTTCCTTCGACTGGAGCCATTTGACTGCTTTCCGCCTTCCATCCCATGTGCCTTTCCAGATTATAGTACATGCCTTTGATAAGGCAGTACCAGACACTATCTTGGATGAGGGTGCATCTGTCAGTCTTATGCCCTCCACTACTTGGCAAACTTTGGGCTCCCCATAGCTTGTGCCGGTCGTGCAGAATCTGATGGCGTTTGACGGAGGAACCAGTCAACCATTGGGGATCCTTCCAAATTTCCCTATTACTTTGGGAGGCAAAACTGTCTGTATAGATGTACTAGTTACCCAAGGTGCTTTAGATTTCAATCTTCTCCTTGGTCGTGACTATGTTTATGCCATGGGGTCTCTTGTCTCTTCACTTTTCCGTGTGGTTTGCTTTCCACATGACGGAAGAATCGTGACTATTGATCAATTATCATTCTTTAGTCCCCCGGTGCCTCCCGCGCAGTTGTCATCCCCTTCTGGTTTTTATCCACCGGTTGTATCTACCCTGCCGCAGGTCAACTACGTGGCTACTTATCCCATGCCTCTATCCAGTGATGCTGTCGTCATGCATAGTGTCTTGGGGGCATTGGGTCTTGACTTCCAAGACGTTATCCTTCCACCGGGAGTGGCACTCTTGGAAGCAACGACTTCCTGTTCAGTATGATGACGTTCGTTCGGAGCATAGTTCGCTTTCCTATGTCAAGCTCCTTAAAAAATGAAATTAGGTCTGTTCGGAGCATAGTTCACTTTCCTATGTCAAGCTCCTTAAAAAATGAAACTGGGTTTGGTCGAGCATAGTTCCTGATCTTGTGTTAAGCTCATTAAAAAATGAAACAAGGGTTATAAGAATAATTCTTTTACTATGTCAACCTCATTAAAAAATGAAACAACTCCCTTTCCAACTCGAGTCTTTTGATTAAGATCTCGTACAATACAAGTCGAGTCTTTCCAAGATCTCAAAAGTGAACCTTCATTCCATCCACTTTGTTGAATGCAATGAAGCTTGGGGGGCATGTACCTCGTTTTACGTCATTATGCTGGGGGCATGCGAACTTATAACAAGCATAGTTTTTCGTTTCAAGCTTGTATAAACATGAAACCGAATCCAAGCAGAGTTCTCTATGGTTCAAGCTTGTGTAAAAATGAACCCATACTCGAGTCACCTTTAAGCTCTTTTCTAACTCGTAAAATATGAAAAGATTGCCGAGTATTTTTTCCTTTTTGACTCGTTAAAGAGAATAAAAATGGAGGTCTTCTTTGAGCTCTTTCTTGACCGTTTAAAGATGAAAAGATTGCCGAGTTATTCCTCTCGACTCGTTAAACAGACATGAGAGGTTGTCGTCTTTAAGCTCTTTTCCGACATAAAATAAGAAAAGATAGCTGAGCCTCCTCTCAGCTCGTCTAAAGGAACGAGAGGCGGTCGTTTTAAAGCTCTTTTTCGACCGTTTAAAATAACAAAGATTGCCGGGTGTTTGTCGTTTCACGCTCGTTATTGGTTCTGAAACGACATGATATCGATCACTTTTTTTTACTTTTTCAAGTCGATGTCACTATTTATGAAAAGTACTCCTCGGTTGTAATGATCGGGCGGTTCTTTCGAGCATCGTTTTATACTTTTTCGGGCTCGAGAGACACAACTTTACGAAAAAGAACCCCCCTGGAGTTTCCTTTTCAGCTGTCTTTTCAAACTCTCTAAACATGAAAAGACGCCAAGTTCTTCCTTTGTCAGACTCGTTAAAACTTAATGACATCAGACTCCGTCGAAATGACGCTCCTCAAGCATATGTTATCCCCGACAAGCTTGTCATCCAAAAATAACCGGGGTACTCGCTAGAAATTGTGGGGGAAATAAAGGAACCATAATCGTCGTCATCGACAGTATGTCACTCTCAAACATGGCACTGTTTGCATTCGTGTCTGGGTGGGGATATCTCATCTCGTTTCACATTTGCCTCCATGGGTTTGGGTGATCCTATTTGACCATTCATCTGCTCATTTTCCTTTCATTACGACCTCTGATCATTTGACCCCCAAATACTGCCAAATCCGTCATTGTGCCGCCGATATGTTCAAGAGAGGTTGGCCTCTGCAAGTATAACCTCCCTCTGATATTTCACGCAAAAACAAACTTGTCTCTACCTGTCTCGCGTTGATGATGTGGGAAATATTATGGCTCACCTTCGATAAAGATCACTTCCTGTCGACTTCATCTCATTATTCAGGAGTGACCTAGAGACTCCCTTCAGGTACCTTGGGGCCTGCATGCCTTAATGGCAGGTTCTTCGTGTTCGACGCGAGGTTTTCATCATTAGCCTCCGATCGAATGACTCCGCGGGTGTTCGACACCGGCTCATTCATTCACATGCCGTGGATTGTACCTATAGTACCTTGAGGACCATCATCATCATTGGTGGCCCCTCTCGCGTCTGTTAACAGCTTTCATCATTGGCTGGTAATCAGACGATGTTCAAGCATGTTTGACCTCGACTCCTATATTCACATGTTTGAACTTGTACTTTGTTCGGGTTTGGATGGAGCGCAAGACCCTGGTTCTAGTCCATTGGGGACCAGGTTGCGATTTTGTGGGACATCATTACATGACTCATCCATGGATGGCTGCGACCATACCTGAGTCTTGTTAAGGATGGCTGCGACCATACCTCTTATCATGATGGTCTCCCCAGCTGGGTGGCTGCGTCCACACCACAGACCTTTCTTTTGGATGGCTACGCCCATGCCTAGACTACATGTAATTGAAATATCAGTTGTATCCGCCTGCAGGTTCTCCCTGGTGGTGTTCCAGTCCAGCAGTCTCGTAAAGAATTTCACCTCTCCCACTCTCTCGGGCTTCATGCTTTAGGGGGCATCTGTTACACAGTAAAATGTCACTGCTATCATGTCAGTCTCCCTACTGTGCCATAAAACCGCATTCACCTCACTTATGCTCTCCGATGGCTAAAAAACCCTCTTTACCTAAGTTAATTGAATCATCGCGTCTGTTTGTTAAATAACCGCGCTGACCAGCGGAGGCTAGTGTAACTGATGCGCTGCCAGTGCAGAAGCACACGTGTTTTCCACGCTGGTCCAATTTTACGGACAGCGCACCCTCCACTTGTACTATTGAGCGCTGACCAGACCTCTTCTATAATAGATCTGCGATATCAGCGCGCCAGCTCAGTTTTTCACCCGCGCTGATCCTGTTTAGGCGAATTTGTTCTAACAGCCAACCTTCCAGATGACTTCAGGTTTGGTTGTTAGCATTGTTGAGGTCGCCATCCTTTCTCTAGTATGTATGTTCGACTGACCATCCATTTATCTTGGGGGAAAGCACATCCTTTACCTATTCATGGAGACTCCTTCTCCTTTATAAGCCACCTCCATTGCCCATGAGCAGCTAGTTTTTAGTTTTGGAACATATAGATCTTGATAGAGGAATTCTTGGCATTAGTGCTGCTTTTGTAGGCATTTTGTGTGTTGTGTGAGGATTGCTTTTGAGCTTGAGGAAGGCTATGAGCTTATTGCCTTGTATGTGAGAGAGAGACCTCTTTGACTTGGGAGATTTGATTCAAAGGTGAATGCTTGGAAGACATGCTGGCTGGACCCTCTAGAGAAGGACTCAGCGTCAGGACTTTGGTTGTACCTTACTCTATTTTCTGATTAATAAAGATAGATGACTACTCTTATGGTTCCATTTCCATTTGTCCTATGAATGATTAATGTGAATTGTATCCTTCCTGACTGATACATAGTTGTTTTTAGTAGATTTTACGCTCGTGTTTGCTCTCTCTTTGCTTGTGTAGGTGTCCATCCACGAGGATAGTGGAGGACTGTGATCGGATGGAGTGAAGGAGCGAGAGGATCATCTCTTCGACAAACATAGCATTGGAATCCAAGTAGGTTTCTTTTACCCACTTGTTAATTACAACTAGGAACCTGCAGTGTAACATTGTTTGATTGTTGCTAGACCCCCTTTGGGCTAGTAGGGATCGCCTCTATCCGTAGAGGGGATTTACCTCTCCAACACCTGTACCCTTGAAACGAGAGAATAATATTAGGACAAGTGCGGGGTTGCGCTATTTGTCAAGTCACTAGACATCATGCTACAGATAACTGCCACCTACTACAGAATTTTGTACAGACCCCTCAACAATTATTTTGCAATTTCTGTAAATCTGTGGGCCATGATGAGCGCCATTATCGAAGTTATGAGCTAACAATGGAAAGAACCCCTACTTATTGTATGCAAGCAAAAACTCAATCTCTAGATTAAGGCTCGGGAGGAGCGCGCGGGGGTTTTCCAGGCCGAGGAGGACGAGGAGGAGGACTTGGTAGAGGTCGTGGTTAGGTTATCTACTACAACTACAAAGAGCCGGGGCACTTCGCACGAGATTGCGCGAATCCTACGCACCCTTCGTGTCAATACTATAGACAATTCGACCATGCCATAGAAGACTGTTCGATGCTAATAGCTAAAATGCAAGAGAAGAAAACACAGCCTTAGCAACTTACACAAAACTTATAATTGATAAGGATTGAGCCCCGTGAGGAAGATCAAAGCATTAATATTGTACTAGGAAGTGGTATGACGACTGACACAAATAGAGGTAAGCAACCCGAGGAAGACGGATGGGTTTGCATAGCTCCTGAGAAAGAAGTCGCCTTTGACCTTAATCATGCTAAGGAAACATTCATGGAATTAAAGAAGAGCTTCACTAAGGCCTCCACATCAGGAAGCCAGGAAAAGACACCAAAGACCATTGAAACGCAAGAGGTTGATCCTTCCATACTCACTGTTTTTTTTAAGACCTGCATGAACTTAATGCGCGATAGAAAGGCTATGCAAGGACTGCAAAAATTAATAAATAAATGCACCAATAAAGAAAATATCCCTAATGAACAATGTGTGGTAAGAAATATCGGTAAACATAAGGCACGAATAGGACACGAGATGTGGTTCGCAACGCAGATAGGTGATTACGAAATGGACTAGGTAATTTTGGATCCGGGATCCGATGCAAATTTTCTGCTGAAAACAGACATGGGAAAGGATGGGGAGACCTGCACTACAGTGGTCTCCGATTTAGCTTTGAATGGAGTGACGGTTGATATTGAAGGTTCAAGTGCATTAGCGGACTTCGAAGTTATAAAAATTGTCGATGACAGTAATCCCTACCCTGCGCTCTTGGTAATCGATTGGGCTATTGATATGAATGGGGTCATTAATTTGAATAAGAGGAAAATGACCTTTGAAAAGAAGCCACTTAGGGTCGTAGTGCCACTGGATCCTGCGGAAGGAGCGTGCTATACCGAACTCGTCTACGATTATGTAGAAAGTGACGATGAGCTTGATCAAATATACAAGATAACAACACGATATCAGGATTGGATCAATCCAATGATGGATGGATGGATCACATGGGACCGAGAGAGTTCATGCACTTTTGACTCAGATGAGGAATTAAAGCATTGGCAAAACCGCTCACATGAATTATCTACATTGCGATGCAATATGATGACGAAGTCACTGCGTTGTGTTTCGTCGGAGGTAAGAAAGACACCTTATTATGATGGTTTGATTGATGTAGATATTTTTTATATGAATTTGAGCATGAAGTCCCTGAAGACCACTGCTTTCAAGCATTGGAGTTGGCATTGCGCGCTGCGCCTGCTTGCTGCTGGGGTACGCATAAGGAAAGTTTTGTTGGCTAGAGGGATTAAAGGCGAATGATAAAGTTACGATTTGGGCATGGTAATACAAGAATGTCTGAGAAGTATAGTGGGAAGCATGATCTGCGTGATCACCTGGCGAAATGGACTAAGGCCTTGGGGACGAAACTATAGCCAGAATGCGTAAATATATTTTGTCATACCTTGGATACAATCCCCATGAACTGGTATCTCGAAACAAAGCTCGCCATGGCACTGCAGAATGGGATGTATTGAGAGAGTTTCTTATTGAATTTCAGCTTCGAGGATTGGTTTGAAATCATCGACGAAGCGCTTGAAGAGATTAAAGTGGTTATATTCAGGATGCCGAAGGAACATATGGAATGGACCCAACCTGATTGGAGCACCCAGCTGTGCCACACATTAGAATGCTATAATGTGACCACTAAAGAGGAGAAATAAGACTCGAGGAATATCAATATTCCAAAAACAAACATCGCATAATACAAGGACCACAAGTAGAGAACCCAGACATCTCCACACCTTTGAAAATAAGAAATGTAAAATTTGGCACCGAGGAAGAACCAAAGTTCGTGAAGATTGGAGATTATTGGGACGAAGCTATAGTAGACAAAGTTGCTGAATTACTTCACGAGTACCAGGATCTCTTCACCACTAAGTTTTCAGATTTAAAGGTCATACTTGGCGATTTGGGTGTTATACAGATCACATTGAAGTTGGATGTGAAGCTTGTTAAACAAAGACCTTATCACCTTGATCCTAAGTATAAGGAGAAGGTTCGCCAAGAGGTGGATAAAATGTTGGATGATGGCATTATAGAACTTGTTGAAGAATCTAATTGGGTAAGCCCGATGGTAGTCCAAGAGAAGAAACAAAAGGGCGAAATAAGGATTTGCGTAGATTTGCGGAAGTTGAATGATGCATGTGTCCATAATCCATTCCCAATGCCATTTACAGATGAAGTATTAGAAAATGTTGCAGGGCAGGAGGCCTATTCCTTTACTGATGGGTTTTTTGGTTATCATCAAATTATGATTGCGCTAGTGGATCGAAGCAAAACTACATTCACAAAAAAAGTGGGGTTGCTTTCAGTACCATGTTATGCCTTTTGGATTAAAGAACGTGCCTGCAATATTTTCCCTTATATTCATAGCAGCGTTCAAAGAATTCATTCATAAGTTTATGGAGGTAAACTTCGATGATTGGACCATGTTTGGATTAGTAAAATTCCATGTAGTAAGTCTGCGCCTTATGTTGGATACATGTCGAAGGTACCATATTGTGCTGAATTTGAAAAAATGTGTATTCTGTGTTCCTTTTGGGATCTTGTTGGGTCATGTCATGTGTAAGCAAGGATTGATGGTGTACCCTGCAAAGATCATTGTAATTGTGAACTTGGAAGCCCCTCGGAACGTCAAGCAGCTGCGTGTAATGCTAGGACACATTGGATACTATAGAAAATTTAGTAAAGCCTATGCTCAACTTATTGTGCCCATGGAAAATCTGCTGAGGAAGGACGCGACACTTTGTTGGGATGAGGAATGTCAACGCAACTTAGATGTGTTAAAAGAAAAGATGGTGACTGCGCCAATCCTAATATTTCCCAATTGGAAGAAGGAGTTTCATGTAAATGTGGATGCTTCTTGCATTGCATTGGGTGCACTACTAACACAGGCAGGCGAAGGTGAGCTGGACTATCCTATAGCCTTCGCAAGTAGGAAGTTATCAAAAGCTGAAAAAAATTATTCAACGATAGAGCACGAGGGTTTGACCACGATCTACGCGCTCGAAAAATTCAGGCATTATCTGTTAGGGGGACATTTCAAGATGTATACATATCATTATGCGTTAAAGTATATTGTTATGAAACCAGCTCACAAAAAGATAGAAAGATAGATCAATGACTTAAAAATCAGCCTCTTCGAGGGGGCAACCTCCTTTACATTACATAAATGAACAATTCTTGGATGATACAAATGACAATACCTCCTTTCTATATATAGGAGTCTAAGTGGTCTCAATATAATCAAAGCCTACATAAAAATAATATTGTAGGGGCACAAAAATAACAATAGTGGGCTTCTATGGGGAAAAATAATAATAACATGGGGACTACATGGACACAACAATACCATAAGGGGGTTGTGCTAATAACTATAAGGGACTACACTAGTAGTATAGGGACCTAACATGCCCCTATCCTTCAAAAAGTGTTGTCATCAATACTTGAGTAGTTTTGTATGCTTATGTATAAAATTCTTGTCCTCCCATGTGGAATCTCTAGTGGGTAAGTTATTCCACTTGATGAGATACTTTGAAATAGATCACTTTCGTAGCTATCGGGTTCTTGTTTCCATGACTGCTTCAAGTTAAAATATGATTTTTCCTTCCTCATAAAGTTTGAACAATATTGTTTGAACTAAGACCTTGTCACTTATAACCTTCTTTAAGCATGAAAAATGGGAAACTGAGGGCACTTGCGAAGATGCAGGAAGCTCCAATTTGTATGCCATAGTACCAATCTTTTGCAACACTTTATAAGGACCATAGTACTTTGCTGATAATTTATTATCCTTCTTAGATTGCTTGAGTGACATTTGTTTGTATGGTTGTAGTTGTAAAAATAACCAGTTGCCTATGTCAAAACTTCTTTCTCTGCAATGTTGATCTGCCTGTTGTTTCATTTGATTCTACGTGAAAGTGAGGTTATCCTTTTTCTTCTTGATATGTATTTCTATCTTGAGAGTTTGAGGAGTGGTAATTCCTACCAATGCATTACAAGATATGGTCAGATTCATTTCTTCTTTCTCTAGGGTTGGTTCCTGGTGTATATCCTCTTCTTTTACGTTTTTTTGATCCTTTTCTTCCTCCTATTTTCCAATCAATGTAAAACTAATTTCTTCTTAGCCCATTATGACCTTTAGTGTATTTTCTATCACATTGTAACAAAGGTCATTTCTCCTTTTTCTTCCAATTGTGTTGGTGTCAACCTGTGTTTGTTGTGGAAGGCTAGGAAGTAACCATTCCTTATTATAATTGGAGTTGTAGGATTTCTTGTTGCCATCATTTTGCTTTCAATTTTCTTGTCAACCTGAATTGCCTCTCAATGAATCAGTTCCAAAGATGAACTTCATGATGATGTTATCTTTAACTCATGAAGCATCAATCTCTGCTTCTCTGGAATTATCATTTACCCTTATATTCAATTTTTGGAAGTCCTCAATGTGCTATGCCATTGAACCCTTTTGTTTGAGATTTATCAATTGGCTAAAGAAGGTGTTGCTCTTTATATCCTCATAATGTGCTATCATTTCCTCCGTGAAAATTTACCAGGTGACAAGTGGTTTATGAGAACAAAGCCCTTTATACCATAAAAATTGATTTGGTTGTAAAAATAAAGATGCAATATGTACCTTTTATAATAGTTGCACATCATGTAGATCAAAATATTTCTCCATCTGTAGTATCCACATTATGGGATCCTTGTCATCAAAGTTCCTCATATAGATCTTTAGAATATGGTGGGTCTTCAATCCAATGTTAGATTCTATGAAATCATGATCAACATTTATTTTTTTCTCATCATGAGTTTCCTCTACTACCTTTTCGTCATTGAGAGGCCTTTCTTGTAGCAGCTTTGTCCCGCCTTCCTTCAAACCTTCCATGCCTTTCTTCAAATCTTCCATGCCTTTCTTCAAATCTGCTTCCCTACCATCGATATTAGCTTCCGTGGCACATATAAAATTATTTATCTTAGCTTCAATTGCATTCTTCAAATCATCTATCCAATTTTGCTTATTGGGTGTTTCTATTTTCTTGATTCAAGTCATTCTTTTTCTTTCTTTTAGCAGCTCGATCTTGAATATGTTGTATCTCTGAAATTTCGGATCTCCAAGGTCTAAAATTGTGACTTGTAGTAGCTCTCTATGTCCTCTTTCCAATTCCACCAGTCTGATCGAAATTGGTTTCTCCAATAAAGAGTTATGCCCAATCTCCCAAGATGGTCGGATTATATACTTTTTCTGTAGAGCGAACTTGTATGAAGTGCCACGTGTCACTGTTTCTACATCCGGACATGAAAATAATACACAGAAAATTGAATTCCATCCTCTTTCTGTTACTTCTTACGAAATTTCAATTTGATGCTCAGAGAGAAAGTTATGATGATTTTCCCAAGGTCACCCATTTGGGATGTAATTCGAGAGCTTGCAAAAACCCTGAATTTCTTGGGCCGTATCTCTAAAAATATGGTGAAGCAAGATTTGAAATTAGGGCCTAGCTTCACCAAGATTTCAACTCAAATGGGTTTTAATTTTAGAGTCTGAACCTTTGTATAAAAACAATTATAGTGAAAATTCCACGATGGCCTGTTTGAGATCGAATTCTGGAGCATGAAAAAACCCTAAATTCCTTAGATCATATCTCTGAAAATATAGTGAGACAAGATCTGAAATTTAGACCAGAGGTTTAGAAAGATTTTGGCTCAAAGGGGTTCTTTTTTTAGCTTCTAAAAGTCCGTAGAGAAAAAGTTATATCAAAAATGCCATAATGACCTGTTTGGAGCAGTTAAACGCTAGAATCCAAAGCTCTGATACCAAATGTTATGAAAGCGGCTCCCAAAAAGATAGATCAATGACTTAAAAATTAGCCTCTTTGAGGGGGAATCCTCCTTTACATTACACAAATGAACAATTCTTGGATGATACAACAATAACAATAGTGGGCTTCTATGGGGCACAATAATAATAACATGGGGACTACATGGGCACAAAAATACCATAAGGGGTTGCACCAATAACAATAAGGGGCTACATTAGTAGTATAGGGACCTAAAAACGTATTGGGTCAACAAGCACGTGTTGGGGGGAAATATTTGCAAGTGGTTGTTATTATTTCAGGTATATGATTTTTAAGTTATTGTGAAGCCCACCCACAGGGCTTTGGATTGACGGTGAATGGGTGCACTATTAAGGCACTCCTTGCGATAAATCCCCTGTGGGTGATTACCTACCAAAAAAAAGTTATTGTGAAGCCCAGTTGGTTGAATGTAGGCCCAGACCATCTGTCAAGGATTGAAACAGGTGAAGAACCCAGTAATTTGAAGGAAGGGTTTTCGGATGTGTAGCTCTTTATGGTATGTGTAGTTGATGACCATTTTGCTGACATTATTCAATTCTTAACTACAGGGATGACGCTTGAAGGATATACAACTCAGCAGAAGAAAGAAGTCGTTCGCACACTAGATTTTTCAGTCATTTGTGGGATATTTGTACAAAATGGAGGCAGACGAAATAGTGCAGAGATATGTTCCAAAATTTGAGCGTGATAGTATTCTTGCTGATTCTCATGGGGGAGCTGTGGTAGGCCATTATGTAGGGAAAGAAACCGTGCAAAATATTTTGTGCGCAGGATTGTGGTGGCCAACATTGCACAAGGATTCCAAAGCATACTTTAAGGCGTGCGATGCATGTCAAAGGACTGGCAGACCGTCATGGTGGGATGAGCTACCACTACATCCTCAGGTATCTTTGCAAGCATTTGAGAAATAGGCAATCGAATTTATTGGGCCAATTCAACCACCTTGAAAGAAAATGGGCGCACACTACATTATCATTGCCACAAAATATTTAACCCGATGGGTAGAAGCACAGGTAGTGAAGGATTGTACATCGGCTACTACAACAAAGTTATTATTTGAATATGTCTTAACGTGGTTTAGATGCCAGAAAGTATTAATGAGTGATAGGGGAACACACTTTCTGAATGAAACGATTAGTGCGATGACAAATGAATTTCAGGTGTACCATCAGAAGAGCACACCATATCATCCGCAGGCAAATGGGACAGTTGAATCTTTTAACAAAATTTTGGAGAACGCATTGACAAAGGTATGTAACGCGCAGCGAAGTGACTGGGATGTGCACATACCTGTAGTACTATGGGCCTATAGGAAAACCTATAAGAAGCTGACAGGGAAAATGCCGTTTAGATTTGTCTATGGGGTCGAAGCAGTGATGCTTATGGAGTACATTGTACCTAGTCTGTGCATAGCAGCTTTAACAAACATGGCGGATCGTGAAGCCTTGGAGGAATGGCTCACGTAGCTAATGGAGTTAGAGGAGGATCGATTTCTTGTAGGATTCAACCAACAAGTACAAAAGGAACATGAAAAAGCATGGCATGATTGCCACATCAAGCTTTGCACTTTCAAGGGATCTTGTGTTGTTATACGATAGCAAGTTCACGAAATTTCTGCATGAATTCAAGATGCATTGGTTAGGACAGTATATTGTCAAAGAAATTACAGAGGGTGGCACAGTTCAGCTCGTGAAGCTGAATGGTGAACCTTTTCCGAGAAAAGTGAATGGGAGCAACTGAAGCTATGTGTGGGGGATCCTACCCATGCACAATGACTATATGAATGCAGGAAAATATTAGTGCTCCAGGCAGTTTTAAGGGAGCGCGGGTCTATAAAATGCATTGCCCGACTTGGAGGACAAGGCAGCAAGCACATTACTCGAAGATTGACAAGGGTGAAACAGATGAAGCTGCGCTCAGGACACTGCGCCATGGAGGAAGTTGCCGCACAACCCTACCCAAAAATAGTCATTGGAGTCAATGTAGTTGATTGGACTAATAAAATCTCGTTAGGAGGAGCAGGTAGGCGGTAATTAAGGCAAATTTTTTTAAAATCTGTCGTCAAAGGCACATTTATGACAAAGTTATGGAGGGAGCGACTGGATTTGAATCTGAAAATTGCTATAAGTACACCATGTTGGTCTATGAAGAAACACTTTGTTTTCTACGAATTTCTCGCGTGCACCAAGAAGATTGGGAGGTTTTGTTCAAGCACCCAGGGCTAGCTCATTATTCTAATACATTTCATTAAGTTTTTTGGATAGGATATCTGAGCCTATGAGTTCGGAGGACACAGTGTCTGATGCCCCAGCTCTGGAAGCTGCGGGCATAGAAGCTACACCAGCAGTGCCTACAACGCCAAGGTCGCATAGGCTAAAGCAATCTGCTTCCAAGCCAAAGCAAAAGATGTCAATCACAGAACCAGTGCGCTAGTCGCGCATAAAGTATCCACAGGAGGTGCAGCAGAAGGGCAAAATGGACAAGAAAAAGCAACCTTTTATTCCCCTAAATCTAGAAGAAGAGGAACTCCACCAAGGGATTAAGGAGTTGGACATTGAGGAAATTGAACCAATCATTATGCTTCCCACATATGTGCCTTCGCGAAGAGGACAAAAGAAGGTGACTAAAGACCCTGATTCCAACCAATTTACAATTGCTATGCCACTACTCCCAGATGACGTTGCATTTGAGGGTATGCTCTTAGCGCACATACCGCGTTAAATATGGAAGATTGGGACCTCGCCAACTAGGAGAAAGTACCGCATTTAACAACAAATTAGTATATGTCCCGCATATACTATGAAGAGATAGGGGCCACGAAGTTGGAACCGATGAGATGGGTTAGAGTAGTTCAACTGGCGAGACTATTGCACATGCTATTTGTACCCCATTTTCACCACTCCAACATCAATACGGCATGTGTGCGCTAGTTGCTGGCATTAGTGCATGATGGGTGTTTATGGCTATATGAGCCTATCCCCATCATGGATATGTTAATCCATCGGATTACCAAGCTACCCTATAAAGGAGCAAACCCGACAAATGAGTTTGCGGGCAAAACCAAGGAAAAACAACTCGCAGACCGTATGAAGACCAATTTCGGGCTTGTAAAGAAAAAGCGCAGATATTCTATCTACTCCATAATAGACCAGGCGGTACGATTTGTAGCGCAGATCCTATCAGGAAACATAATGTGGAAGTGTGACGCAGATGAAGTGCCCACGCCAGTCATTTCATTAGCAACGCAGTGTGTGAATGGGGTCCACTATCACTGGGCCTAATATCTATGTAGAATTTTTTTTGCAAATTGTCACGAAGTGCAAGAGGAGAGAAAGCCATTCCACTATGCTTGGCTCTTATTGCTAGTAGTTTTGGTGGCATGGTAGCTTCCAGAGGACAGTGAGTTCCCTCCACAGAATGAGACCTTCCTAGAGGTAGCAAAGTTCACTTCATTGTGGCAGACAAAAGATGCAGAACATATTACAAAATCTAAGGGTTTTTGGGTATTCATGGAGATGGACATCCAATTGGCTATAAAATAGAGGCCAAGGTTATCTCCCTCCTTGTTTGAGTAGCTGAGAGCATCCCAGAGTTTAAGGCAGACTTTGACAATGTCTAGATATGTGCGAGAAGAAACCCTCAAAAGGTATGGCACAAGCTACCTTACTTAGTGGTCGAAAAAGATGTACATGAGGTTGTGGGTGGATGCCTAGTAGAGTGGCATGAGCCTACCCATTTGGATGTCGGGATAAGAAAAGCAGGGGAAAGCTCCTCCATGCAAACCTTTGCTGCGAAAAAGAGGAAAGAAAAAGAGTAGGCAGTCGAGAGGAAGCTGCCTAGCAAAAGAAAGAAGCTGTTGAAAAGGTTGCTGCAACGACAACGTGCGTTGAAAAGAAGCACGCAGACAAGGCATGTACAAAGAAGGAGCAAGCCACAATGGATGTCGAAGCATCGACTTCCCCACATACCACAACGTAGGAGCTATCATCATAGTACGATGATGGGGGTGAGGAGGTGTCCACCCCCTTTAAATTGCAGAAGCGCACCAAAGTGATAGTGACAGGTCCGCGAAAGAAGCAGAAATCAGATAAACATTCACCGGCGGACCCTCTTGTACTCACAAAGGGTGATTTAGACGAGATTGGCTACGAGGTTAGAGATACCACATCAAAGCTATGGTCACACTTTGAGCAACAGTATATGCATACACTGGGGAGTGTCAAGAAGGATATACGCGAGCTGCAGATCCATTCTGGTATGATCTAAGCGAGTATTGGGCAAGCAAGCGCAGTGCAGGCGAGGCTGACTCAAGTGAGCGTGAGTGTCCTATAAGTGGAATGGTCAATGGACCTAAGGATCATTCCTTTGCCAGAAGGATCATTGCGAGCATATAAGCAGGAAGACCACATCATACTAGATATTGGAATCAATGTGGTCATGCTGCCGCTCTAGCCCCTCCACGCATTGTGTGAGGGGGTCTCAGATGAGTTGCAGATCAGGTGGCAATGAACCCTTGTAGTCCTCAGTGAATGTAAAGTCAAAAATGAACGGATGTATGAGGAGAAGACACAACGCTAAAGGAGAAAGATGAAATGTAATCGTAATGCGCAAATTTAGAGTCAGCAATTGTACAAGCTTGAAAAACAGTTCCAGAATTACATATCCCAGATGATGCACAGGTTGAGAAGAAAGTTAGGGAATTAGTGGCTATGGTGTGCAACACCAAAGATGAGGTTGGGTGAGTCACTTTTAAGTTCCAGATGAAGATATTTGCACTCCAGCTCAAGATTCAACCAACCACACCGCTAGAAGTTCGGGAAAAAAGAGGTGCAACTATAAAAGAATCAGTGGGTCAACTAGATGTCGCAGTTCACAGTTGTGACTAGATATTCAATCAGGCAAGGGGGCTATGGGATACATTGCAGGAGGACTCTAAGCTACAAAATTTGAACACAAAGTTCAGGGAAGCACAACAAACATACGACGAAATCAGTACAACTGCGCGGATGTTGGTGCTAGTCCAGCGCTTCGTGCGCTTGTAGGAAGGCAAGGTGATTCAGATGTAGATCTAGGAGTTAGTGAAAAAGAAGTCCTTGCTAAGAGACCAAATTCAACCTTGGATAGAGGAAACCAACCAAATTTCATAGAATATTCATGAGAAGCTGAAGGCCATGCAACAGACCCAACAGACCACGCAACTTGCAGTGGAGGGGCCAACCACAGAGAAATTGGTCTAGGAGGTACAACAAGCAACATAACAGATTACCACGGAGTTTCAAGCATTGACGAAGGTAGTAAGCGAACTCTGCCAAAAAGTGGAACAACTGGCTGAGTGACTCGAGGGTGAGTCACGATATTTGTGTTGGGGGCTTGTTGGGATGGGGTCCCTAGGGGTAGAATTGAATTAATCTAGTATTATTTTTTTTAAAGATTTATTATAAAGATTGTAAAGTCTCCACAAAATATGGATGTGGAGCACGTAGCTAGTCAAGAATCACAAGGGCCTTATCCCCTTGCTTGGTTACGTGATAGGCAGTTTTGAAGACTCACCCATGAGTGGGGGGCCATGGTATTGTATTAGAAAGACTATAAATGAATGAGTCTTAGTGAATGATAATAAGAGTAGATAAGTAGGAATGAATGATGTTGTAAGGGTCTGATAGACAAGAAGGTTTGTTCCTGTCTGTAAGCTAAGGAAAGGCTCCACAACTGAGTGCATAGAGGCTTGGAAGAGTCAACAGATGAGTTCATGGACCCCTGCAGCTGAGTGTGTAGGGTAGTGGAAGTATGTACTAGGAGAGATTCTAATTAATGAAGACTGATTTTGGGTTGGAAATACTTGCATCTATCTGTTTAATTGTTATGTCATTTTCACTATTGTTTTTGTAATTCAATGTGTTTTCTCTGTGCGAATTGGGTTAATTGAACATGTTTATGCTTAACAAGATGATTGAATGATATTCACAAAGTTCTAAATCTATTTTGGGTTAGTTTCGGATAAGAAAGATTGGTCTCTGCGACGAGATCTAGATCTCAAAAGCCCTCGAAGGCCTGTTTAGTTGCGCGAAAGTAGCAGACATATCATGTTAGGGCCTAATTAACGCAATTAGCTAGTCTCATGAATAATTGAAGGTATCTAGGGCTGAATTAGGATTTCTAAATCTATTAGAAGGTTATATATTCACAAAAGTAGATCTAGGGCACTTAAAGACATCACACTAGTCTCTAGATGCAAAAACTTGGTTCTTGCATCCCCCAATACTGCTTCGGGTGAGACTGCAGCATGTGCTATGCAGGTTGCTACTGAAAGAGCCAGCAGTGTAGGGTTTCGATGGTTGGCGCAAATAACTTCAAACCTAGGTTAGGACCCCTTAAGCCAATAGAGGAGGAGCTAGTGAAGGCAGACAAAAGGAATGACTCCCAATATTTGCCTCAAGTACTCAAACTATTCTATAGGAAGTGGCTTAGTGAAGATATCAACAACTTGTTCTTTCGTAGTTACATACTCTAGCTTCACAATTTGGACTGCAACTTTCTCTCTTAATAAATTATATTTGATGGGGATATGCTTTGGCTTGGATTGAAAGACTTTATTCTTTGACATGCTCATTGCACTTGTGTTGTCACAAATAATGGGGATCGACTAATCATAGAAAAACTTGTACATATTGCAAAGTTTGCTTTATCCACAATAATTGAGTACAACAAGAAGATGCTACAATATATTGTGCTTCAGCTATATATAAGGAATTTGAAGCTTGCTTGTTGCTTAACCGCGAGACTAGAATTTCTCCAAGAAAGAAAGCATCACCACTTGATTTTTCTATTGTCCACATCACCTTCCCAATCAACATCAGTATAAACAATAAATGAAAAATATTTGCCTCTAGGGTACTGCAGACATAGTTCATTGTTGCTTTGAGAAATCTGAGGATCCTCTTGTCTGCTAATAGATGGCTTTGTCTGGGAGCTACTTGAAATCTTCCAACTATAACAACAACTTGCATGATGTCTGGTCTTGAAGCTGTTAGATATAAAAAGCTGCAGTTGATGGATCTATATAAGGTCTGGTTTGTTAGTGTCTAGGAGTCACCAGTGATCAAATGTACTCTTTTAATGTCAATTGGTAGGGTCCTAGGTCAAATTTTTGTAGTTTCAAATGAGTTTTCAAATCAAAATTTGATCATTGGTTAGTATGTATAGGTATATTACTGCTCCCATAATTTCATGTTCACAAAATTCCATCTTGGTCATGCCATCACTCGTGATAGGTCATCAATAAAGTGCCTTGATCACATTTTGGTCATCATTTCATGGTCATTCATACTACAAAGGTCTAAAGGTCGAAATCATGGTTTTAGGTATTCATTTGGTGTCATTATTAAGTCATATCATCATTGTCATTTAGAAGTCATGTCATCACCTCATGTCACCATTATGGGAGAAGTAATTAGGGGAAAGTGTTCAAAGAGTTCTCTAAGGTACTTTTTCCTCCTTGTGAAGATGTAACTTTGCCTAATAAAGTTATAAAATTGCAGTACATTAGCTTATCATTTCAATTTTAAAAAAGACAAGTGGTGTCACGTCATGACCCAATGAAAAAATCGACTTCCAGCCTATAAAAATACCATGAAATCACTCTATTTGTTCATTTCGCTCTCATGAAGCATCTCTCCATCAGCAAATTGCATTCCATCTACCAGAGCATCGAAATTTCTCATCCAAGTTAGTGATTTCACCCCTTCACTGCGCTTCTAGCATGGCACGCTGTGCTTCTGACAGAAATTTGTGCTTTTGAAGTGGGAGGCAAATCAACCATTGCAAGGGTTTTCTACAACATCTACATGTTCTAGAACATCATTAGCAAGTAAGTGGACTGTCATCACTCCTCCTTTCATCAATTTTCTCACAAAAAGTCAGTGAAATACCCTCTCCTAGGGTTTCACTGTGCTTTTGATTTCTTGGTTAGTTTCCTTCATTGCAGTGGTAAAACTCTATCATTTTTTGCTCAAGCACTCTCCCCTACACTCGATATACCTCCCCTTAGATTTTACCATGCCTATTCCCCTCATCTCCCTCATTTTCCCATAAAGCCTAGCCTATGCTACACTTCTTGACAATTTCCTAGGCTAGGATTGCATTTTGAAGCTTTCTACCCCTTCCCCTCACTCATTCCCAAAAATTTCACTTCCCTACACTCCCTAACACGTATCCCTACTCCCAATAATTTCCCCAAAAAATTACATCACCCCTAACCCCTTCATTCCCTTCCCTAAACAAAACAGTCCCAAATCCCTTGTTTTCCCAAATCAAACCCTATCCTTCCTCCTTGTGAGCTAGGGTTTTAGCATGCAGACTAAAACCTCAGACACTGACAAGAAAAAGTACCATAAACGAGGGAAAATTTCTAGGTATGAGCCCACTAAATTCCAAGAAATTATGGCCTTGCCTTTCGTTAAGAAATCTTTCCAAGATGTGATATGCCTAGGTTTATGTGAGAAGATCCAAGAAATAGGTTCTCATGCCAAGTTGACAAGCCTTTTGGCCACCAAATTTAGGAGGTATAAGGCCAACATAGCAGGGGTTAACTTCACCATTTTAGCAGATGCCATTGCCTTAGCCACTAGAATCCCTAACCATGGAGGAATCTGGTTCAAAGGGATGGATCTAGATATTGAGAACTACAAAGTATTCTTAAAGCCACCCTACAAGAATGCTACCAAACACATTCTTCCCTTGAGACAATTGCTTGACAGGTATGCTTCTTTAATGAAGATGATCATGAAGTAATTTACCTGTTAGGGTAGGTTTTCAAGGCTATACCAATATCACATAAGACTACTCATGCATTTCACAGCCATCAAACCTCTTAACCTATACAAAAGTCTGGTCAAGATGACAGAGAAGGTACAAAGAAAAGGGAAAGATCACCAAGAAAACCTATTTCATCATGGATTGGTCAAAATTATTGTTTTGCATTAGTTTTCATAGGTCAACTTATCTTGGGAAGCATTCATGTAGTCACCTTCTCTTTTGGCTGCTACTAGTCAACCTAGCAGTCAAAGTTCACCATTGGAAAGATCACGAAGACCTCAAGAAGTTGGATCTACAAGAAAACCAGTGACAGGGAAACCTAGGGAAGAGGTGACAAAAACATATAGCAAAGTTAAGAGGCTTGTGTTTTCTCCTGAAAGTGTAGAAAGAGTTCAACCTCCTACTATTGGACAAGAAGCATCAGGACATCATCATGATGCACCCTTGCATGAAGAAGAACATGTACATTTTGATACTCACATGGCAGACCTAGAAGGGCATGAGAAAGACAAGTCACCTTAGAAAATCATCCAAGAGAAAGAGGTATAAATGAGAGAGATTAAGGATGACTTGGCAAAAGAAAACTTCATGATTGCATTCTTACAACACGAGAACAGGGAACTTAAGGTAAATCAATTTTTGCTTTCTAAACCTAGGGTTGATTTGGTGGTAGATGGTGATAAAGGTAAGAGTGTGATAGATGTTGAGCATCTTGAAGATAAGGGCCTCAGATCAAGCCAAGGAGGCCAAAGACCATAGGACTGAAAAGAAAGAAAGCACTAGGGAGTGAGCCATCTCCTCCACTAGGTTAGCAAGACATTGAAGGCACCATTGCAACAGAATTTGAAAAGGATAGAGAGTATTGGCTAGGAAGAGTCAATGAACCCTTGGAGATGCTTCTGAAGAAGTCCAATAAGGACACCAAGCTTCAGAGACACATAGCCATGCACTATTACACCAGGAAATGGATCAACAAGATTAGGGTTAGATATTTGAAGAAGAAACTAAAGAAAACCCAATCAAGCTAAGGAAGAGGGACAACCTTTATTTTATTGCTGATGCATAATTGATTGTCTAATATATCACTCAAAAGCTCAAAGGATAAATATAGAAACAATTTTGAAGAAATTTTGGAAATTTTTGAGTTTTTGTGCATTTAGGCAATTTTTGTCAATTTCATACTGCTAGAAGTGTAGCAAGCTCACGTTGTGCTTCTTCCCATGGGAACTAAATGATGAATGTATTATATGGTTGGAGAGATATTAAATTTTTCATGTCATATATAACACTGGTTTTCCATGACAACTTGAAAATTGAGAGAAAAAGTCAAAATACATGTCGAAAAACATGTTTCTGCCTCATTTTTGACCCCCTCGCTACGCTTCTGGAGAAGTCTTGGGAGAAGTGTTTTTGGGCTACCTTGGAGAAGTGTTTTTTCATGCTTGAATGTTATAAGGAAAATTTTACATCAATGGATTTCTAGATCTACCTTCAGTTAAGAAAATGGATGAAGAAAAGTCCCTCAGAACTGCCCTCAAACTTCACGTTGCACTTCTGAGAGAACTCGCTGCGCTTTTGCCAAGAGGTCAAATTTTCGAGTTGATTCACTCAAAGTCCATATATCATGAGAGAATTTGTCTTGTTTTGAATTGACATGATGTAAATTATTGTAATTAAGCTTGTAAATGTCAAACCAGTGTAGATTCATGCTCATTAATGCTTGTAAAGTTATTGTGAATCAGTTTGGGCCAAATTGGGAGTTGGTTTCTAACCTCCCTAGTCTTAGGTATGATTGGATATATTATTGTAAAAATTTCCTATGGTGGTGGATTTGACCCCTAATAGAGGGGAATGTAGCTTTTGGTCTATATGTAGCCTGATCTAAGTGATAAAGAGGGTTGAATGTTTGATAATCATATCTTGGAGCTAGTGCACACTTTTTTGCAGTAATACAACAAACAATTGAAGCTATTATCTTGGGATTCTTGTGGTATGATTTTGTGACAATGTTTTTCCTCTATTTATCATCAGTATGAATGCTTATTTCTCCTTGCTACCATATCTATTCTTTCTTTTGATCATCTCATAGGTGTTTAAGCAAAATTCATAAGTTATATGCTCCAATTTGATGAGATTTTCATGCTAGTGTTCTATTTCTTTTGATGCATGAATTCATGGTTACATGTTCATTCTGATCCTCTATATTTTCATCCCTATACCACAATGACAACCTACTTCTATCACTGATCATACCCACCTTTCCCCATTATATCTCTGCAATTGATCATTTGAAACCCTAGCCTAGTTCCTATACCTTTGAGTTTCATCCAACAAACCCTAAAATTAAACCCTAGTGAGCTTAATTATATCTAGCATAACCTTTGAATTCCTCTCCAGTCGCTTCATTGGCTATGATATTCTTGAGAGAGCCCTCTCTGTTTTTGTAGGGCTAGCTACTAGATCCAAAGTTGGTTTGAGGTTACCTCCGTTGGTCTCCTTTCTTAGCCTTGGGACACTGAGGAGTGCTAACATGGTCCACTTCTATAGATTCATCCATCTTACTAAGCTTGCAACTTGTCACCATTGGAGTGCTCACTAAAGATAATTCTTCCATGCCAAATTTCTGTAGCACTTCCTTGAGATATTTGCCTTGAGAAATAAAAATGCCTTTAGGGGTTTGCGCTATCTGCAATCTAAGGAAATAAGATAGCTCTCCAAGCATGGAAATCTCAAATTCAACCTTCATATCAACTGCAAATTCACTAGTCAGCAAATATGAAGTAGTTTTTCGGGTCTTGAACTTCTGGAGCCATTTTGAGGCCCTAAATGATTTTTTTGGGATATACTGGGGCCAACATGTATCTTCAATTGATGTTGGCCACTCAAAAGTTGTAGTCCTCCGATAGATATATATAATAAGGTATTATGCCCGTAAAACAAAGATCGTATGTCAAAGTTACAACCTTGGGAAGTTGATGTACCAATTTACCCAAACAGGGCCCATAGATTTGGCGCTTCATCTCCTAGGGCTATGTTTTTGGATGTTTATGGTTTTCCATTGTTTCTCAATAATAAATAGGCCTTCAAGCCTCATTGTAACACAATTTAGAGGCATGTATTTGCTACATATCTTCTCAGAGATAAGCTGCCATCACTCGAGCTAGTCTTATTTCCATTCTGTTTGTAAGCATATTTCGGTATTTGATATTAATGAAATGAAGTGTTATTTCTGCTGCATCTATGTATTTATGGTTATATCTATAATTTGTTGTGTTCCTTTTTACGTTCAGGTCAGTGGTATCAAAGCGATCTTCTCTTTCTCTATCTTTCTCTGCATTTCCCCGATATAAGGAGTTAGGCCTCCAACTGGTGGAACCTATGCAAGACCACCTTGCAAATGTCGATGGCCTCCCATGGTGGAAGAGAAGAAATATGGGGGGCAGGAGATCCTTTCAAAATATTGCTGGAAGAAGCTCTCAGGTGACAAAGAAACATGATGATGGACAAATTTTCCAGATCCTTGAGCATCTACCCAAGGGAAATGCATCTCCTTGCAATAGCTACTATTGAAGCACCACACCCTTTAAGGTATAAGTTAAATTTGACATCCCCATATTGAGGTTCAGATAGATGCAGACGCTGTAGATAAATGGTTAAATCTGCTAGAAGGATATTTTTGTGTTCATGTTTTTTCCAGCAGGGAAAAGATTACTTTTGCACTTCACAAAGCTGCCCCCACGTCAAGGACTAGTGGGAAACCTAATGTGACAAGAAGTATGAAAGTACACTCTCACTATTTTCGGGCACACCCACTTGGAATTCATTCCAGGACGCCGCCAAGGAGTAGTACTACCCTGTTGGGAGCTATGAGGATAATTACATAAAGTAGACCATGGTGTGGCAGGGAAGGGACCAAGACGTGCCAAATTTTACCAATGTTTTTCATAGCCTTCGCATGAAGTTGGGTATCAAGGATTCTAAGAAACATTTGGCACTCAAGTACTATGACTGAGTACATAGGTACATCAAGGATGAGATGGAGTTCCCGGACATCTTCTCGCTTGACACAACATACCGATATGCTGTTAAGATTGAGCAGAGGTTTAAATAAAAAAGTGAGACTTTGGATCTGCGAATCCAAAGCAAGGGAAAGGTGCCCCCAAACTGTAGAGCAAAGGGAAAAGCAAAGGCGGGGCAACCCACGATAACCCACCGAAGCCACAAGAAAAGAACAACACCACAAAGACAAAGAAGGACTCAAGAAAGTGGTGTAAGTTACATAAGAGCTCCACTTAAAACATAAGTGAGTCTTAGGCCAAGCAGTCACTGGTAGCAGAGCTGAAGGCTTCCGAGTCAGACACATGTTTTGACTCTGAGGCAGAACCTGAAAAGGGGAATGAAAAAGGGAAGCAAATCATTGACGTGGAGCCCAGTGCCACTATGGCCATGTTAACAGTCCTGGACTCGCCAACATTTTAGGGGATCTCACTGGTAAGAAGTCCTAACTAGACCTCAGACCCTTTGGAGTAAGAGTCCCAACAATGGGTATTAAAGTTATGCCTTGACTGCGATAATGCGTAGAGGTAAGCAAGATATTCTTGTCAGAATAAAGTGTGTGTCCTTGTAGTGAGTCAAGAAAGATGTATGGGGAGGTTCTAACACACAAAGGGGGGAAAGAAGTGTATTCCTTAGAAGCTTGTAATAGTATGCAACCTGAAAGAAACATAAGAGATAAATGACATCACAAGATGGAAAGAAGAATAGTCAACAATCCAAAATGATGGGTTAAACCAACAACATGACTTCAACAATATTCATACAGTCATATACGAAGTAGTTCATACACAAATGCATAAGTTAAACAACATACATTGCTAAAGTAACCAGAATAGTCGAACTATAATAACAACATATGCATGAAAACATGTTGGCTCTATTATATTATATAAAGTGAAAGTTCCATCCATACATACAACCATGATAGACACAAGCTCCAATAGTGGAACATTACAATCAACACCACCTGCTCCTCCAAAGAGATGTACTCGCTCTGCACTGTGGAGAAGCCAAGGCTCATCACAATACTCTCCAAGCCCTTCTCTAAGCAATGCCTAGAAAAAGCTTGGCTCCCAAAAGCCTGTTCTATGAGTTATGAGGTTCTATTTATAACAAAGGGTGGGGAGACCCTTGACAACCCCCCTTTGTGACTCTTGGACTACCCTCATGACTCTTCAACTTCATTACATATAACTCTTTACATTACATATGAATGTGTTCATTCCACGAATGACACTCAGAATTCCACTTTACATCATGTTTACAATAATAATACATTTTCCACATATACCCGTGTGGGAAAAAAATGGGCTTGAGTTAGCCAGATAAGACAACAATAAGACTCAGACAACTGTAGAAATACCAACTCATCAACATCCTCTCTATGATCCTCGGTGACGAACTGAGGCCTAGCTTGGTAGTGCATAATGGTGTTTGCGTACTCTTTGATGATGTCTTCTTGGAAACAGACTCTTGCCTCCATTACTTCCAGTATACTAATTTGGAACCTTTGTCCAACTCATCATGTAACATGTGCATCTTAGTCCTGAGAAGGGCCAGACTAGCGATATACATCTATATGTTATCTATGATTACTTTTAAATCTGCGCTGGTGGCCATGAGCATCAAATGATCAAAGTACACATCAAGCATCAGTCAGACTTGGTTCTTCTCTTTGGCCTCGATGACCATTCCAACTGACGGGGTGCCATACTTTCTCACCATGACATCCAAACTCTTGTACAACCATGCATATGAAGCCCCAATATTGGTAATGTACACGCGGGAGTTCCTCATTGTTCTAGATCAGGCTCTGGATGTGAGCTTTGTCCAACTCTACTTGCGGCTTCATTATCTAGTGCAAGTGAAGCGGGGCTCCCTTGTACCTCATTGTCCATGTCTGTACATGATCAACAATGACATGTATATTTGTTAGTGTTCACGCTATCTTGGTGCCGCACTGCTGATGACCATGTAGATGGAAAACTGCCTTGTGCATGGTGACAAACCTGTCATACAGTCTCTGCATGACTATATCAAAAGCCGATACCTCAACAAGTATCGCTTTCTTCATCTATTCTCTTGCGGATCTTGTTGATTGTTCCTCTCTCTGCTTGGCTGCTTGCAATTCCTTAGCCATGCGCTCATTTTATGTTATCAAGAACTTCACACTTGAGATCGTGGCTTCGACATAAGCCTTTGTGGCAATGACCACGACAGCTAGATGCCTTCATACATAGGACACAATCGACCATTCTTCAAAGTGCGCAGGTGATTCATGCTCTACATTCTTGTACAACTCTGTGTTGTGATTCATCAAAAGTTATGTTGTACACATATGTTCCCGAATTATCCTCAAGGAGAATAATATCCCCTTGTTCACTTGCAACTTGGTCTGCTGCTAGAGTTGGTGAAGCCTGTGGGGTGACCTTGGTTTCTTTTGGCATGAGGTTGGCATCCTAATCCTATTCCAAATGCTCCATCTCTGTGTCCATATGTTCTACTATTGGATCATCCTACTGAGTAAGTTGTTGTTCCTGCGACTGCTAATCCTGTTCCTCATCTGCTCTTGGTTCTAAGTCTTCAACCTGTATCGATGCAGTTTGAGCTTTTTGTGCGCCTTTCATTTCCTCCTGTTCTTGTTCATACTGTGCATCCTTCTCTCTTCTACTTATCTCTTATTCTTCTTTGAGCTTCTACTCTACTTCCTACAACTTCCTCTCCATCTCTTCCAGCCTTTACTTATCTTTTCTTTTTTGTGCTCCTCTCCTGTTGCAATGTCACCTCTTTTATTCTATCTGCAAAGCTACTCTTTCAACAAGTGGATCTTCCTTCAACTTGTAGCTCTGCTTCACCTCCGCGCTTTCGACAATATTCCTCTTGCCTTTGTCTTATGCTAGTTTACTACTTGCTATTGCTGTTGTTGCTATCCCCTGTGGTGCTGCTGCCTTGAGTGCTTGTAGCCATTCTACTGCCATGCTGACCGATTCATTAAGCTTGGAGGAGTTATAGAAATATATCCATGGGTCTTCCTCTGGCTAATGACATGCCCCGTGGATCCAAGAATAGTACACTCCCGCATAATGGTCCCTGCATAAGCCATGTGAATTGTACGAATTGAAATTCTTGGTGCCAAAAATGAAATTTCTTGAAGTCCTGAACCTTGGCATCCGCTTCTTTCATACTTCGGATCGCATATGACCCAATTTTCAAAGGAAGGATAAGCCATTGTGCCTTCTTCTTCCTATGTAGTCTAGATGATAACCCCGTCGAGATGTGGCATGCAACCTCTTGCATGACCACCTTGTTCATGGAAAATCTCGACAACAAATGCGGAGCCTTCTCCGTGCTATACATCCCGATGAAGGTGACATCGGGTGACACATACCAATCTACAATGTTCAACAACACCTCCATTGCTGCCTGGGACATGCAAGGTAGATCTTGCTTGGATATCATCATGTACAGAGGGGCAATGAAGTGGTCAGAAAGTCTAGCCATGACTCCTTGGTAGCTGCACTTTGAGAGCAACTTGCAATATACATTCACAACATTCTCTGAAGGTGTCCATGCCCAAACCATGCTAGGCAATCGTTGACAGGAAAAAATTGAATTGAGCAGGTAGGAAGACATGAAGAATCTTGCTTGCTGATCCTTGGGTGGAATCCAAGCATTAGATACATGCACTTTTAGCTGGAGATCCAACATGTCGAACCAGTTGAAAGGTTTTCCTTCACTTGCCAACTGATCCAACATAACAACCCAACTCTGCAGGAAGGTCTATGTACTCTCTTGGCCATACAAGTGACATGTAAATATGATCAAGAATCTGTAAGCCTTCCTGAGTGTCTTTGTCTTGTAGATCTGGTTGGGTGCTATCCTAAAATTTGATTGCTCCCTTACCAACACTTCAAGATGTCTCTTATGTTTGAGCTGCTGTTGGGATTGTAGAATAGTGCATCCATCCTGTTCACCAATTGTGGCAAATCATACATCTATTGATAATTTTCCATCTTGAAGGTAACAAGATCTACTCCACTCACACTTCTCAGTATCATCGTCTTAGGATCATATGTGAGACAACCTAATGGATCACGTCTGCGCATGGGAAGTTGGGATACTTGCATGCAACCTTGTACAATCCTAACTTATGAATGTTGACATAGACTTGTTGGTCCTCCAGATTCTCCTCAAAGTTGTCTGTGAAAATAGTGTTGATGTCTTGCCATGTGACCTTGATGCCTTTCTTAATGAACAAGTGCGTGTCAGTGTACACGACCAAGCTTATAGACACCTTCTCAACCACATCTAAAGTATTACTTTTATCTGTGTCTTTTGATCCATCTCTCTTGGAGGCCATGATACCTGTACCACTGAGAAGCTGCTCAAAAACTTGTGGTACCTAGAGACTAAGAAGACACTCACGACAAGCCAATATCAGTTGAAAACATTAAGCAAATTGGGAATCAATTGGGTAACAAACTGGGTGACTACTAGGCAAGATTGCATAGCATTGACTCTGGGAGGTTGGGAGTCTGTCAGCTGGAATTGAGCATTACGTAGTCTCAACTACGAGTGAGGATGACTACTGATTGGAACTACACAGTGTGTAGTCCAGAGAGGCTCATTGCTAATAGAAACTGTGCAATGCGCAGATTAGTTAGGCTGGGTTGCTGGCTAGAACTACACAATGCGCAGTTCCAATGGGCGGGACTGGGGAACTACCTCCCAGGATTGCATAGAGCACAACTGGGAGCCAGTATGGGTAGCCTCTTTGCAATTCCTGGAAGCAAGGCAGAGCCTTGACTACCAAGAATGTGTAGTGCATGCGAGGAGAAGCAAGTTCTGGGCCAAGACAACACAGATATGCCCAAGGGCAACCTAAAAATGCGAAATACTAAATGTGTGTGCAAAAATAGTGCAAATATGAGTGAATAGACATGCATCTAATTTAGGTAAGTGTAGAAATAAGTTAAATGACAAAACCATGAAGCTCATGAAGAGAGTCACCACAATGGCGACTATCAGTGCAGAAACAATGTTATGCATGCGACACTAAGGAAATGCAATGGAAAACTTGAAAAATCACTTCTACAAGTTAAAATACATTAAAACGCCAGTGTTTTTAAATAAAATAAGGAAAACAACACTCACACAGGCTGAGAAATAAAAAGTGACAGAAAATCGGTAAAAGACATGAAAAGCAAAACTTACCCATAAAAGTTGCATCGACTGTGCCGAAGGTTCCTAGATGCCTTAGGAACACTAGAGAACCAAGATCGAATGTGAAGAATGAGCTCTGAGGCGTTGTTTAAATAGATTCGGTGAACTTAGGGTTTATGGCGCACATGCCACAAATCTAGGAAAAAGCGAGACTTGAAGGGAAGTCTCTAAAATTGACTTTGCATGTAACTCCCACTGCTAAAAAGAGATCCCTGAAATCTAGGGATGATTTTTTTTCTTTTTTGTTTTTTCCTTTTTCGGGAAACGATGCCTGACATGCAAGAAAGGATTGCGCAGTTCTAGAGAGAACCGGGAAACCTACCAACATATGCAACAGACAATCACTAAGGGAAAAGCTTTTGCGTTGATTATGGGCTAAGTGGTCCTGGCTAGCTGGCTAACTCTGCCCAATTTTCCAGAGAAAGGCTGCTAGCATGCTCTGCATATTTCTGGAGAGCAGTGTTGGCTGGCCCGCTTTGTGCATTTTTGGAGAGTAATGCTGGTTGGCTTGCTCTGCGCATTTTCTAGAGCAAGGTTGTCTGTCCTGCTCTATGCAGTTTTTGAGTGCAGGGTAGTTGCTGGGTTGCTCTGTGCCATTCTTGAGGGCAGGACAAACTACCCTCCAGGATTACACAATTTTTCCTGACAGCCCAATGACGGATGTGAGCCAAGTGCTCAGTCTTCTTGTGGTTAGTCAACGAAACAAGTAAGTGAACACAAGCTGTTAAATGACATATAAAATCAAATTAACACAAGTACCTGATTAGTGCATGATAACTGCTATGCTTTCAAGGAGGGAGGCTCCAAAACGAAGCAAACATAAAATTTTGGAGGGTTTTTGTAGCCGCTACAACATTGGTGACACACTGGTAGAACTCCAGCTCTTTATATGGACTTTGTTCATGAAAAGTAAGTCTAACTCCTCTAGAAGTATTGATCGATTCTTTGATCATCATTGCTTCAAATCTAAGCTTGAGTTAAAGATATAGTCCCTGCCATTCTCTTAATCGGCTAGCACACATACTAAGACAAGTCATTTGAGTTGTTTCGATTAGGGATGGGGGGTATATTGGTGCACAAGTAATATAAATGTAAGAGTCTTAGTTTCATCTATGGTGTTTCTCTGCTGTGAGTAGACATAGATAGTACCCCGACAGAGTCACACAAGAACACAAGCATCGTTCCACTACCAGCGAGCCTGGTTAGTACCCCAACATAGTTGCTTGCATCACCTCTCTACGCAGGAATCCTTTCTCTTCTTTCGCCTTATTTCACTTTTTCATTTTTCAAAGAACTTTGCATAGGTACTTATTTATTTTAGAGGCAGAAGAGGGATCCCGGCTTATTGAGAGTGTTAGTGCTTGAAATTTCACCTCAGGCTGAAAAAGGTAAACTCCAAGGCAACATCAAACCACTTAGCCTCGTAGCTAGCCCTACGGGGCAGGAGAGGGCTGTCTCCGGTCTATCTCGGCAAAGATCTTCAACGCGCAGAGATAACCAATAAAGAACACTGATTTTAGGCTAGTAAACTGATAAAAAGGTTTGATTTGGGATTTTTAGGGTTTTGGTGGAAAATTGGGGAAAGGCAGTTTTGGGTGCGGGGATTGGACACAGTTTTCGCAGGGGGTTCTTTGGGGCGAGGTAGGAGACTGTATTGATGCCTTTGAAAGATTTGGATGGATGAGAATGACTGGTGAGGAGCTAAGGAGAACAAGCAATCACCTTGAATTCTCCTTAAACAACTGAAAACATTGATATTAAGCAAACTTAAAGGCAGAGCATAGCAACCATGAATTCTATCTTAACACTTCATTTGCCTAATTTGCAGAAGAAAAAGTAAGAATATGATTCACATAAAAAACTTACAAGTACAAAGAGAAACACACCATCAATACATGTAACCACAGGAATCCCAAAAAGGACTGCAAAACCCTGGTCTTTCTTCCTTTGCAAAAAATGCAGAGATACAATGAGTAATACAATAGAAACTTTCTCCCTCAAGAGTCCAACCATGAAAATGACCAAGAAAGTACATAATATAGGCAATCTAACATCTTTCCTTGCCTCTAGGGGTCGAGCTCACTATCCTAGGAGCTGTTTCAACCAATTCCAAACTGAGCACTAAAATCTAGGCAGTCAAAACAACTTGCCTCTATAAGCTAGGAAACCAATTCATTCATTAAATTTTTGCCTATTTCATGAATGAATCTTCTAGAAGAGATAAATAAGTGTCAAAGTATCATAAAATTACATCATTTACATCAAGGAGGATCAAAATCCACTCCAAAATGTCAAACCTAGTCAAAACTGCGTTTTGTTGAGCTGTAGGTGCATTTATGTGAAAATAGCCTGATGCGTAGCGCCCTAAATCTCAACGCGTAGCGCGCTTCTGATCCAACTTTTGAGGTAGTTCCCGGAGTCCAAATGAGGCAAAGTAGGCTTGTTGGAAATGTATGGATGTCTAATTTCCAACCCAAGTGGAATTTCTCAATTTGGTGGTCATTTTCCCCTCCAAAATTGCAATCTCCCAAGACTGCTTCCTGTGTGTCAAAAAAGTGGTAGAAAGTCATTTTTTGCATGTTTTTTGACCTTCTGGAGGCTCAAAACTTAATGAAATCTCTTGGAAATTGCTGATCAAGTGTATTTTTGCATGAAAAATCCAAAAATACTGAGTTTTCATGAAAAGGAGTTGCCAATCTTCAGGGTAGCACATGGCACGCTACGCGTTGGGGAAGAAAACCTGTTTTTTGCCCAAAAATTCAGAAATGACCAAAAATGCTCAATTTTTTTTTGAAATTTGTGTAGAAGGTAAGTCATTTAGCACCATGCTCCTTCAAGGAAGCCTCAGCCAAGATGTGGAGTGGATCGGGCCTTTTCCTCCGTTTTAGTGCCTTGGCCAATCGTCCTTTAAGTATCTTCATTTTTGCTTTGCACACATGCATGCGGGCCCAATAATGATTTTTGATGTGTCGAAGCAAAAATTTGTCCCTATTTTCCTTTGCCAACAACTTCTCTAAGTGAATGTTGACCCTCTCGAGCCAAGTCTCCCGGTCAACTTCTATCTCCTGCTCATAAACTGAATCTGTGTCTGACATGGTTTTGAGACCAAAATAGGCACAATAGGAGAACTGCAATGTGTATGCTGTAGGTGTGAAGAAACCTGAGTTTCAATGTATCCTCAAAAAACCATTTGAAGCATCATAAACATTCTGCCAAAATAAGTATCTTGTTTGGTATATCGGGCATAAAAACAATCACAAGGATGCTGTGATATGAAGTGTTGCTGGTTTACAATGTTTACAATGTTTTTAATACCCTATGCAAAACCTCAACAAGGGATTAGGGTTTGATTTATATTCTTAAACCAAACATCACTTGCATCTCTTTCAAACACACATAAAACACCATTTAACTTGATGCTTGAGTCAAAGAAGACACCTACTTGTAGTTTGTTTGAGTTAAGAAAGGTTTTGAATGCTTGCTGGCAAGTTTCTGGGCGAAAAACCCAACACGTAGCGCCCTCTGCCCAATGCGTAGTGCACCCTGAATGCGTAGCGCCCTTGTAAATTTGAACTGCTAGAACCTCCCCAATGCGTGGCGCGCCACCAACGCGTAGCGCGCCCTTCCCAACGCATAGCGCGCACCTAGCTACATAGGGCATTTTGCAGGAGGATTTTGGAGGCCTTCCCGGTGTCAAAATTGGGTGAAAGATAGCTCGTTGGAAAGGTCTTTGAGTATAATTTCCAAAACAACTGGAATTTTTCAATTTGGAGTTCATTTTCCTTTTCAAAAATCAAATCTCCCAAGACTGGTCAAAGTGTGCCAAATGAGGCTGCCTCAAGGCAGAGTGCTGTTGCAGTCAACTTTTGAATGCCTTACTAAACTCCAAATTGAGCTCATGATAGCTCATTGGAAAGCTATTTGTGTCTAGTTATCATTTGAATCATCAATAAAGTCAGTTGGCCAACCCCTCTAGGAGAAAACCTGATTTTACCAAGGTCACTTCAGAGGTGCATTCAATTCTCCTGAGGCAACGATATTTTTGACATTTCTATAAAACCATGACACCTGTGTAAAAAGTGAAGGAGGTTTTTCTTCCTTGGCATGTTGTGGACAAAAAACTCTTTCAGTTTTCCCAAATTCATCTTTGATTGCTCAGAAACATCATTTGAGTGAAACTTATCCCGATGTGTGAAACAAGGAATTTTGTCGAAATGAAGTGAAATGAATGGGATAAGGGGCTTCTAAATTATTGGGGAAATTTTTGGAGGTAGGGAGGGATGTTAGTAAGCAGGGGAAAGTGGAATATTAGAGATTGAGTGAGGGGAAGGGGCCCAAAAGGGCAAAACACAGGCCCAACCTAGAAAATTGCCAGGTTGTAGCTAGAAACTACAGTTTGTGCGAAAATGAGGAATTTGGGGAATCTCAGTGATGGGAAGCATTTGGTAAGGTAGTTTAAGGATAGGGGAAGGTGTATGAACATCAGGAAACAAGTTTTTCCGATGATTTGACCGTCCAAGAGAAATTGCCTTCAAAACCCTAGGAGAGGGAAATGACCTTACCTAGGCGCAACTGAAGCATGAACAAGGTGTGAAATGACCCAATGGAACTTGACATGATGATGAAAACCCTATGAATGATGATAGACTCAGCTGAATAGCGACATAGATTGAAATTTGGGCAATTTTGAAAGGAGTGAAAGCAAACCCTAGACCTAATGCCTAGTGACCAAATTTTGCTTGAAGACTCACTGAAATGACAAAATTTGACCTTGACACTTTGAGACCACTTTGTAAGAGCATATTTGATCACTGGAGGAAGGCTACAAAGGCTGACACTAACAGAGAGCATAAGAGGTTGTCCCTTCAGAGAAGCATTTTACATATACCTTTGACAATACTTTTTAAGGTTTCCCTCCTCACCTTATTCTGCTTAATTGAGCTGAGAAGTATTAAGCCAAAAGAACCAATTAAAGTAGGTGGTACTAGTTAAAAGTGAAAGTGTTGTGTTTTCAACAAGATTCAGTCTGAACATAATGTATTTTCCATCAAGGTATCATTGACTGAAGACAAGAAGCTCTTCATAAAGAGATATGACAATAGAAAACCAAGTGTTGATAGCTCTACATGTCCTCTTGTACTTCACCTTGCTTGTCTTAAGAGTCACAGACGATTTCATGTGAAACTAAACCTATGGATGCATAAACAAGCAAGCAAAACAAATGAGCAAAGAGCAGAAGTAAAGTGAAAGAAAAGCAAGCAAACAATCAACACAAACAAAGTAAACAAAGCAAGCATGCAAACAAAGAAAAACTAGAAAGAAAATACTATTCCTACTCATAAACTAAACAATGCATGGGTTAGCTCACGTAAAGTGATATTTCCAATGCATCCATCAACACATTGGTTGACCTATGTTAGTGAAGGCGTGGTTCACGAGAAAGGTAAGCGTGTAAACCAATAGACAAGAAAGATATTGTTACACAAAAAATTGTCACCATGACTTTCTACAATTTGTGTGAGTCCATCAACACTCATACATACCTCCTTTGCAAGTCTTGAGCCTCAGCTCTTCATGTCAAGCCTTGAAAATGGGAGAAAGACCTTAAAATATCTCAAATCCTAGTTTCACGCTTTCTCCTAGCATTGCTTATGGTGCCGCACCCAATGGTGATGTTTCCTGCGAACCTGACCGCTCTGTCTATTGAGTAATGGGTGCGAACCCCTGTAAAAGTTAAAAAGGCATGAGTTCATTCTTAAAAACTCATCTTGGGTCACTTCTAGACACTTCTAGAAAGAATATTGCGCTGGCAAGTCCGCTCCACCTTGGTTCATCCATTCCATAACTAAGGGAGCTAACTCCATGATATGAGGTGCTTATTCCATTGAAGGAGGAACTTATCCCTTCAATGGTGGACCTACAACTTCCTCCATTTGCACTATAAATTCATGCATTGGGCTGGTTGTAGGGGAGGTTGAAAGTTGAAGATTCTTGAGGGTAAATGTTGCTGGAAATTAGACTTCCTTTTTGAGCTTGTGAGAGGAGAGATCACATACCTTTCATGTCATTTGGGAAGTGAGTGAGGCTTGTCAAAGTAGAGGAGACTCCTGCTGGACCCTGAAAAGGACTTGTGAAACATTAAGGCAAAGGTTGTAAGGTTCTTTTATTCATAAAGTTAATACAATCAAGTTTGTTTTTCTCAATGAACTGCCTCTAATGGTTTATTTTATGAGCTCCTTGATCTTCATAATGAACATGTTTTATTATACGTAGGTATGCTTTGATGTGTGTTTGTTTGTGTATGCAGGTTATTGAAACGAAACTGCTTGAAGCTGTTGGGATAAAACTGCCACAAACAAGCATTGGACCGTGGTAGGGTCTGTTACACCTCTTAATGTTCATTTATGAATTGAAACATGTTTAGAGAAAAGTAGATTTGCTTGTGCTCTTTGTTGCTAGATATTATTCGATACTAGGGAGATCGGTCTTGTCTGCAAGAACGATTTATTCAGCCAACAGATATAACAGTGAAGACCAACACAATTCGAGTTTAAAAGCGTGCACATGAAAGAAAAGAGTAAAAGCACAATATAAACATTTTGTGGACCTATCATGGTTATGCAACACACTGTGCATAGACGATAAACATGCACACTCTTTTGACCGTGACAAATGAGCAAACATGAGAAAGAAAGACAAATTACATTTAGCAAGAGTGCTCACTGTGTATGGTTCCTCCAATGCATAAGCAATGGGATCATGTGATTCTGGTGGAGGACGTGACATCTTTGAACTAGATTTATCTTTAATGTAAACAAGAGAGTGATGAGGAGCCTTGGGTGTTTTAATTTTTTTTTGATCTGAAGTGGAATTGACCTCAAGACAGTGAGGGCCTAACATAATCGACAACTTGGGTTGATGTGCCTCGAAAACTTGTGAGGTTTCCACTTCATCAGCAGGTAGATCATCAAATATGGGTGGCTTAGAAAGATCAACATCGAATGAATCAACATCGTGATTGAATGAAGGAGAAATGAGATCTTGACAATCCTGATTAGAAAATTCGATGTGTTCATCGACATCCTCATGATCTGACAAATCATACAGATGGGTTGATGAGAAACGTGAATTTTCATCCTCTGCATTTCCAAAAATAATAGATGAAATATTAAGTGGATTTGCAAGGAAAGATGTGCCTTCTTCACCATCAAATGACAGACTGAAATCCGATGTGTTCTATGGATGATCAAAAGTAGATGCATCCAGGAATGAATTATCACATGGAAAATTAACAATGGTAGAATCGTCAAATATGTCAGGGAAAAGGGGATGAGGTGTAGACAAAAGGAGGTCATCCTTCACCGTGGGTTCTTCTTCAGATTCCCACACATACTCATCATAAATGATAACACAAGTTGGATGCTCAACACCAACTCTGTCAACAACTTGATCCTCGAGAACAATAAGTGTGGAGTCCGGAACGGGAGAACACAACACAATACAATCTAGAGGATCAACAAAATGCGGCGACGAAGGTTGAGGAAGCAAGTCCACGTGACAAAAAACAGTTTTGCAAGCCAAATCTGCGTAGAAATAGAGAGCAGGTGGGGTGGAAGGATGTGACAGTTCAACAGATGGGTGCACACCTTCTCCCACCTCGCATTGTGGGGATAAAGTTGTTTGATGATATGAGGATGGAAAATCACTTGTGACAGTTAACTTTTCTGTCTTAGATTTGGTAGCTCTAACACCGAGGCATGATGGGAGGGGTATGAATGATTCTAGCACTTGTGGATTTTAAGATATGTGAAGAAGATAGTGAAATATTTCACGAATAAATTTCCAATCAATTTCATCCTCTAGGAATTGAAATGCGAGATTATGAAAGCATTCCCAAAATTGCAACAAGGATTCAACATAAGCTTTTCATAATTCCATATTTTTTTTGTTAAGTGATTTATAGTCAAAATGATGGAAAGCACGGTCCACCTCTACAACGAAGTGAGTAAGAGAGTGAATAGATTAATCGAGCAGTGTGACACACCATTGCAGTGGGTGCCCTCGAAGCATGAATGCGAACAACAAGCATGTCATGTAATCCTCATAGATTCGATACTTGTGACAGAGACTGGAAAAGATAGATATTTGTATAAGCCAGGCTATTCCACTCTCACCTTCGTATGTGTTTTATGACAAGTCATTCCAGAGATCCTCTGGGATTTCAAATTAATTTCCATAAGACATGAATTGTACAATTAGTCATGAAAGATGTGCAGAGATTCAAAACAAACTTTGAGGACTTAGCTTGTCATCTGGCCCTCCTTTTAGCGCCATAAATGTTGACGATGATGGAACCGCCAACATGTCAGGGGATCTCCCCAGTAAGAAGTCCCAGCTAGATCTCAAACCGTTTGGAGTAGGAGTCCCAGCAGTGGGTAGTAAAGATATGCCTTGAATGCGATAGCACGCAAAGGTAAGCAAGATTTCCTTGTCGGAAGTAAGTGTGTGTCCTTGCAGCGAGTCAAGAGAGATGTATGGGGAGGTTCTAACAAATGAAGAGGGAAAATAAGTGTATCTCTTAGAAGCCTATAATAGTACGCAACCTGAAAGGAACACATGAGCTGAATGACATCACAAGCAAGAAAGCATAATAGTCCACAATCCAAAGTGATGGGTTAAACCAACAACATGACTTCAAAAAGATTCATACAATCATATACGAAAAGTTCGTACACAAATGCCTAAGTTAAACAACATACATTGCTAAAGTAACCAAAATAGTCGAACTATAATAACAACATATGCATGAAGATGTGCTAGATCTATTATATTATATAAAATGAAAGTTCCATCCATACATACAACCATGATAACCACTAGCCCCAATAGTGGAATGTTACAGTCAACACCACCTTCTCCTCTAAATAGATGTACTCGCTCTGCATTGTGAAGAAGCCAAGGCTCATCACAATACTCTCCAAGCCCTTCTCTAAGCAATGCCTATCAAAAGCTTGGCTCCCAAAATCCTATTCTATGAGTTATGAGGTTCTATTTATAACAAAGGGTGGGGTGAACCTTGACATCCCCTTTTGTGACTCTTGGACTACCCTTATGACTCTTCAACTTCATTACATATAACTCTTTAAATTACATGTGATTGTTTGCATTCCTCTAATGACACTTGGAATTTCACTTTACATCATGTTTACAATAATAATACATTTTCCACATATAACTATGAGGGACAAAAATGGGCTTGAGTTAGCCAGATAGGACAACACTAAGACTCAGATGGTTGTAGAAATACTAATTCATCAACATCCTCTCTATGATCTTCGGTGACGAACTAATGCCAAGCTTGGTAGTGGGCAATGGTGTCCGCGTACTCTTTGATGATGTCGTCGTAGAAACAGTTTCTTTCCTCCATACTTTTGGGTATACTAATTTGGAACCTCTTTCCAACTCATTCTGTAACATGCACAACTTAGTCATGAGCAAGACCAGATCGACAATATACATCCGCATGTTATTTGTGTTGACTTGAAAATTTATGTTGGTGGCCATGAGCATCAACTGATCAAAGTATGCATCAAGCTCCAGTCTAAATTTGGTCTTCTCTTTGGCCTCGGTGAGCGTTCCAATCCACGGGGTGCCATACTTTCTCACCACGACATCCAAACTCTTGTACAGTTATGCATACGAAGCCTCAATATTAGTGATGAGCGACGACAGTTCCTCATAGTTCCAAATCAGGCTCTAGATGCGTGCTTTGTCGAACTCTACCTGTGGCTTCGTCATCTTGTGCAAGTGAAGGGGGGAACCTTGTACGTCATTGTCCATGTTTGTACATGATCAATAACGGCATGTATATCTGTGAGTGTTCGCGCTATCTTAGTGTAGTGCTGTTGATGACCATGTAGATGGACAACTTCCTTATGCATGTTGACGAAACTGTCATATAGTCTTCACATGACTGTCTCAAGAGCCAATACTTCATAAAGTATCGCTTTCTTCATCTCTGCTATAACAGATTTTGTTGATTGTTCCTATCTCTTCCTGGCTTCTTGCAATTCCTTAGCCATGTGCTCATTTATGCTATCAAGAACTTCACACATGAGCTTGTGGCTTCGGCATAAGCCTTTCTACCATCGGCCAAGGTAGCTGGACGCCTTCGCACATCAGACACAATCACCCGTTCTTCATAGTGCGTAGGTGATGCATGATCATCTAGGGTGTTTGCTCTACGTGCTTGTATAACTCTGTGCTGTAATTCATCAAAGTCTATGTTGTAACACATTTGTTCTCGATTATACTCAAGGAGAACAATATCCCCTTGTTCACTTGGGACTTTCTCTACTGCTAGAGCTGGCGAAGCCTGTGGGGTGACCTTGGTTGCTTTTGGCATGAGGTCGGTGTCCTGATCCTATTCCAGCTACTCCATCTCTATGTCCATATGTTCTACTATTTGTTCATCCTACTCAACAAGTTCTTGTTCCTGCGGCTGCTCACCCTGTTCCTCATTTGCTGCTGGTTACAAGTATTCAACCTGTATCAACACAATTTTCATTGTCTATGTGCCTTTCACTTCCTCCTGTTCCTATTCCTGTTGTGCTTCCTTCTCTCTTCTACACATCTATTGTTCTTATTTGAGCTTTTTCTCTACTTCCTGCAACTTCCTCTCTGTCTCTTCCTGCCTTTGCTTATATTTCCTTTTTTGTTCTCCTCTCCTGTCACACTATCACCTCTTTGCTTCTATCTCCAAAGCTACTCTTTCAACAAGTGTATCTTCCTTAAACTTGTAGCTTTGCTATGCCTTTGCACTTTCGACAATCTTCCTCTTGCCTTTGTCTTGCACCGGTTTGCTACTGTTGTTGCTATTCCCTGTGGTGGTGGTGCTGTTGTTGCTGTTCCCTGTGGTGCTGCTACCTTGAGTGATGCTAGCCACTCTACTACCATGTTGACCAGTTCATTAAGCCTGGAGGAGTTATAACAATGTTCCCATTGGTCTTCCTCTGGCCAATTACACGCCTCATCGATCCAAGAATAGTACACTCTCGCATAGTGTTCCCTGCATATGCCATGTGGATCATACAGATTGACATTCTTGGTGCCGAAATGAACCTTCTTGAATTCCTTGACCTCAACATCCACTTCTTTCAAAACCCGGATCACGTACAACCCAATCCACAAAGGAAGGATAGGCCATGGTGCCTTCTTCTTCTTATGTAGTCCAACTGATAACCCTATCGAGATGTGGTATGTAACCTCCTGCATGACCATCTTGTCCATGGAAAGCCTTGACAACAAATGAGAAGCCTTCTCTGCACTATACATCCTGATGAAGGTGCCATCAGGTGAGGTGTACCAATCTACAATGTTCAACAATGCCTCCATTGCTACCTGGGACATGCAAGCAAATCTAGTTAAAAAAAAATCTTGTACAAAGGGGAAATGATGTGGCCAGAAAGTCTAGCCATGAATCCTCGGTAGCTGCACTATGAGAGAAACTTGCAATATACATTCACAACATTATCTTAGGGTGTCCATGCCCAACCCATGCCAGGAAATTGTTGATGGGCATAGATTGCATTGAGCAGGTAGGCATACATGAAGCATCTTGCTTGCTAATCCTTGGGTAGATTCCGGGCATTGGATACATTCACTTTCAGCTGGAGAGCCAACATGTCAGACCAGTTGAAAGGTTTTCCTTCACTTGCTAGCTGATTTAACATAACAACCCAACTCTACGGGAAGGTCTCTATACTCTCTTGGCCATACAAATGATATGCAAAGATGACCAAGGATTCGTAAGGCTTCCTGAGTGTGTTTATCTTGTAGATCTGGTTGGGTATTGTCCTGAACTTTGATGGCTCCCTTACCCAACCCTTCAAGATGTATCTTATGTCTGAGTTGTTGTTGGGAGTGTAGAACGGTGCATCCATCCTATTCACCGACTTTGACAAATGATACATCTGCTGATAATCTTCTGTCCTAAAGGTAGCAAGCTCTACTCCACTATTACTGCTCAGTATCATCATCTCAGGATCAGTGTGCGAGATAACCTAGTGGATCACATCTGTGCATGGGAATTTGGGATACCTGCATGCAACCTTGTACAATCCTTACTTATGAATGTCGACATAAATCCATTGGTCCTCCAGATTCTCCTCAAAGATGCTCGAGAAAATAGTGTTGATGTCTTTCCATATGATCTTGATGTCTTTATCAATGGACATGTGTGTGTCAATGTCCAAGGGAAAGCTCATAGACGCCTGCTCAACCACATCTCTAGTACTACTTTCGACTATGTCTTTTGATCCAACTCTCTTGGAGACCATGATACCTGCACTACTAAGAAGCTGCTCAAAAACTTGTGGTACACAGAGATAGAGAAGACACTCATGGAAAACCAATGCCAGTTGAAAAAATCAAGGAACTCAAGAATCAATCGGGCAACGAATTGGGTGACTACTGGGTAAGGTTGTGCAACATTGACTCTGGGAGGCTGGGAGACTGTCAGCTGGAACTATGCATTACGCAGTCTCAGCTGCTAGTGAGGCTGAATGATGAATGGAACTGTGTAATGTGCAGTCCAGAGAGGTTGATTGCTGACTAAAACTGCACAATGCACAAATCAGTCAGGATGGGTTGCTAGCTGGAACTGAGCAATGCACAGTTCCAACGGGAAGGATTAGGACACTGCCTTCTAGGATTGCACAGAGCATAGCTAGGAGCCAGTGTGGGCAGCCTCTGTGCAATTCCTGGATGCAAGGCAGAGCCTTGATTACCAAGAATGCGTAGTGCATGCTGGGAGAAGCAAGATCTAGGCCAAGACAACCCATATCTACCTAAGGGCAACCTGAAAACATGAAGGACTGAATGTGTGTGCAAATATGGTGCAAATCTGAGTGAATAGACATGCATACAATTTAGGTAAGTGCAAAAATAAGTTAAACGACAAAACCATGAAGCTCATGAAGAGAGTCACTGCAACGATGACTGTGAGTGCATAAATAATGTTATGCATGCAACACTAAGGAAATGCAATGAAAAACTTGAAACAACACTCGTACAAGTTAAAATACATTAAAAATCCAGTGGGTGTTCAATAAAACAAGGAAAACAAAACTCACACAAGCCGAGAAATAAAAAGTGACAGAAAAAATGACAAAAGACATAGAAATAAAAACTTTCTTGGAAAAGTTGCGTTGATTGTGCTGAAGGTTCTTAGATGCCTTGGGAATGCTAGATATCCAAGATTGAATGTGAAGAATGAGCTCTGAGGTGTCATTTAAATAGATTTTGCAAACTCAGGGTTTATGATGCGCATGCGAAAAATCTAGGAAAAAGTGACACTTGACGGAAAGTTTCTAAAATCGACTTTGCATGTAATGCCCGCTTCTTAAAATAGATCCCTAAAATCTAAGGATTCTTTTTTACTTTTTGATTTCTGGTTTTTTTGTGAAAAGCTACCCAACATGCAAGGAAGGATTGCTTAGTTCTAGAGAGAATTGGGCAACATACTGGCATATGCAATGGACAATCTCTGAGGGAAAAGCTTCTGCGCTGATTCTAGGTTGAGTGGCCCTGGTTGGCTGTCTAGCTCTGCACAATTTTCTAGAGCAAGGCTGCTAGCCTGCTATGGGCATTTCTAGAGAGTAGTGCTAGCTGGCCTACTCTACGCATTTCTAGAGAGAACTATTGGCTAGCATTCTCTGTGCATTTTCCAGAGCAAGGTTGGTTGGCCTGCTTTGCATAATTTGTAAGTGCAAGGCAACTGTTGTGTTTCTTTGCGCAATTTCTGATGGGAGAACAAACTGCCCTCTAGGATTACATAGTTTTGCCCGACAACCCAATGATATATGTGAACCAAGTGCTGGGTCAGCTTATGGTTAGTCGACATAACAAGTAAGTGAAAACAAGCTGTTAAGAAATAGATAAAATCAAATAAACACAAGTACATGATCAATGCTATGATTTCGAGGAGGGAGGCTCCAAAACGAAGCAAAAGAAAAATTTTGGAGGGTGGTTGTAGTCGCCACAAGAGGCCACCACCAAGATCTAAAAGATTGATCCCGAAGATCCAGAGGAGGGGGACTAGCTATTCCACTCATAGATGTGGGTGAAGGGCTCTCCACTGCAGTTCATTATTAACACCGAGAGTCAAAAGAACCTCATTTCAGTAGAGGTTATGAAGTGGCTGGGCCTATTGGCTACAAGGCATTTGCAACCGTACACCATCAGGTGGCTTCACCAAGGACAAGATCTTTGCATCAACCAATAGTGTCGCCTTCCCTACAACATCAAGCCCTTCATGGTTGAGGTACTGTGTGATGTTTCTCCTCTTGAATTTTGTGATGTATTATTAGGACAATGATACTTATGGAAGCGGCATGATGTATATGACTCTAGACCCCGCTCTATTAATATTTCTTTGGGTAGTAACTTATACAGGATACCGGAGGTAGCCTCGCCTACTGCCATCTCTTTGATCTCTGCTAAGCAATGCAATAAGATCATCTCCCAGACTAGGAAATATGTTTTCTTTCTTATTCACTCTCAAATTAAGGGGAAGATCATAGCCACATCCATGGCCCTCAGGAAGGGTTCCTCCATGCAATAGAAGCAGGTGGGTACAATTGTGGAAGAATACAAGGACATCTTCTCCTCACCCATAGGGGTACCCTTGCATCTCCATGCAATAGAAGCAGGTGGATACAATTGTGGAAGAATACAAGGAAATCTTCTCCTCACCCATAGGGGTACACTTGCACTATCAAGTCAAGAATTTGATCAATCTAACGCTTGGATCACCTCTACCCAACAGGCCAATATATCACTACTCCATTATGGAAAATGAAGATATCAAGTGGAAAATCTAGGAGTTGCTGCAAAAAGGGCACATCCAACCAAGTTACTCGCCTTTTGGGAGCACGATTGTACTTGTATAAAAGAAGGACGGGACTTGGAGGCTCTGCATTGATTATCAGGCACTAAACAAAATCACTGTCAGGAACAAGTATCCAATCCCACAGATTGATGACCTTATGGATCAACTCAAGGGGGCCAAGTATTTCAACAAGATGGATCTAAAGTTTGGCTATCACCAGGTTCCAATAGAGCCCACAGATGTAAGGAAGATTGCCTTCAAATCCAAGGAAGGCCTTTTTGAATGGTTGGTTATGCCCTGTAGGTTGACAAATTCCCTTGCTACTTTTATAAGGCTAATGGATGACATCTTGCAGTCCTTCACCAACTCATTCGTGGTTTTTTATTTGGATGACATGCTCATCTTCAGCAAGAGTTGGGAAGAACACTTGCAACACATTCAATAGGTCCTTCAAACCGTTTGGCAACACAAACTGTGTGCCAACTTGGAGAAATGCACCTTTGGCATGAGCCAGGTCCAATACTTGTGTTACATCATAGATGAGCATGGCATGCATGTGGATCCGACTAAGATCCAAGTCATTTAGGATTGGCCAACCTCGACCACTCTAACGGAGCTTTGCAAATTTTTGGGCCTCGCAAATTTTTGTCAGAGGTTCATGTTGGGATTCTCCCATATCACTTAGCCTTTGAGTTAGATTACTAAGGGCGGGGAAAAAGCAAAGTTGAAGCACCGACTTTGATCTACACCGGTACTCACACTGCCAGACCTGCATCAACCATTTGAAATCGAGACAGACGCCTCAGACTATGCTATTGGTGCAGTCCTCACCCAACACGGGCATCCAATGGCCTATCATAGTGAGACACTTTCCGTTATAATTCGGAAGTACTCCACTTATGATAACGAGATGTATTCCATCGTGCAAGCTTGTCAACAATGGAAGAATTACATTATGGGGAAGGAGATGGTCATCCACACTGATCATTGACCTATTCAGTTTATACAAACACAAGGGAAGTTGTAGAACGATTGTCATCAGAAGTGGTCTACATATTTGCAACAATTCGTCTTGAACATTAAATATAAAAAGGGTAGAACCAATAATGTTGTAGACCGCCTCAGCTGATCCCCAGTTGCAGCACTGACTACTGTTCTCAACTCTTCTGGCCAAGAGACCTCTATATGGACACAACTATATAAAAATGATCCAGAGTTCGCCTCCACAGATGCTAGTCGATGGAAAGAAATTTCTTGATTTCCACCTCTAGGACGCATTATTATGCTACTTGGGCCACCTTTGTGTTCCTTCAAGCGATCATGCAAAGATGATTTGGGAGGTGCACTACAGTCGGGTCGCAGGACACTTTGGTGTGTGGAAAACTATGGTTGTACTATAAAAATACTTTTATTGGTCCAAAATCTGACTAGATGTTACGAAATATATCAGATCCTGCACTGCCTATGCCATCGCCAAGCCAACCATTAAGAAGAAAGGCTTGTACATTCCTCTGCCTCCTCCTAGCCAGTCTTGGGAATCCATCTCCATGGACTATATGTCTGGGCTCCTTTCTACCAAGCATGGTAATGACTGTGTATTTGTGGTCATAGACAAGTTTTCTAAGATGGTTATATTGGCAACCTGCAAGAAGAGTATCACACCAGAGGAAACTGCCAAACTATTCTTTGAATGAGTTTGGGTACATTTTGGAATCCCGTAGACCACTATATAATATCAAGATAGTACGTTCCTAAGCACATTCTTGTCAAGCCTCTGGACACTATTTCAACCATTATGTCTGATTGATGTTTCCATGCCTAATGCGACTACACAGTTAGAATCCACACATGTACTGTTCAAGGCTGATAAAGTGACCATATTTATTGAACACATCCAACACATCCATTAATAGGTTCAAGATAACTTGGAGAATTCAAATGGAAACTACAAGTAGCAACATGATTAACATCGGGTGCCGCACAAGTTTCAGGTGGGCGAAAAAGTTTGGTTGCATTTGTAGAAAGAACACCTTATCGGAGCCCATCAAAATCTCAAACCACTCTGATATGGTCCTTACACCATTACCAAGGATGTGGGATACAATTATTTTGAGCTTAGCATTCTCCCATTCCTTGGCTTGCACCCAATGTTCAATGTGGACTGCCTTTGACCATACTTCCCACCTTTACTGGACACATTAAACATTGTCGAACATCTCACACCAATAGAGTTAAACCCAAACTACATGGAACATGCCATAACTGATCGGATTATGGAAACACAGGTCAAGAACACTCACCAACACAAGATCCAACTATATTGGGTTGTCAAAGCTGGCCAACTCCTGCACCAAGGCAAGTGGCTCGCTAGGGACCAAGTTTAGCAGAAGTTTCCCCATCTCATGGAGGCACTCAACGTAATCGGGACCATTACTTCCTAAGGGGGGAGCACTGATCCAGGTGGATGTTGGTGGCCACTCGCCTATTCCACTTGGACCCCCCACCACCGTCTCTTTCAATTTTGTTTTTGTTTTTTGTTTTTGTTTTTGTTTTTGTTTTTTTCCTTAATTGTAGCATAGTTTACTATTTTTGGCATTTTTTGGGTCTTGAAATTTCGTAGCCGTTTTGAGGCCCCAAACATGTTTTTTGGGAAATAGAGGGAAACATAGATATTTTACCAATGTTGGCCAATTGAAAGTTGTATTCCTCGGATATATATTTCTAACGAGGTATTGTGCATGTCAAAGGGAAATCGTATGCCAAAGTTACGAGCTCGGGAAGTTGATGTACCAGTTTACCCAAACGGGGCCCATACTTTTGGCGCTTCATCTCATAGGGTTTGCTTTTTGGATGTTTAAGGTTTTCCATTGTTTCTCAATAATAAATAGGCCTTAGAGCCTCATTGTAAAATAGTTCAAAGGCATATAGCCACCACATATCTTCTAAGAGATAAGCTACCATCGCCCGAGCTAGTCTTATTTCCATTCTGTTTGTAAGCATATTTTAGTACTTGATATTAATGGAATGAAGAGTTAATTCTGCTGCATCTCTATATTTATGGTTATACTTGTAATTTGTTGTGATCCTATTTAAGTTCAGATCAATTATGGCATCTTAAAATAACATAATGATTTTTTGTTCAATGGGTAAAACTAAGAGTACATGTAGGAACCACACATGGTTTTTTTTGGTATGAAACCCATCTAATCCCTACTCATACCCTTTCAAGTATTACTATGGAAAATAATACTTTTATATGGAATCTCACTTGTATGTTCCCTCGGGCATATAGGAAGTCCCCTAGGTATATTTGAAGCCAACTTTACATAAGCTAATATTCCATATTATTTCTATAGAACACTAAGGACAACACTCAAGGAGACCACTCTCTAGAATATGGGTAGTCGAGTAGTGTGGTTATTTGCATATTTAGACCTCCTTAGTTGGTCCCCTGAAATATTGGGCCAAGTAATACTATTGGACCTTGCATTTATATTAGAGAGCTATAATACCTAACACTCCCTTCATTGTCCTCAAGACTAAATAACTTGTTATGGATTCAAAGGGTTCTACAATTTTTTCTTCACCATCTAAACCTAAAGAGAGTTGAACCATGACTCATGTAGAAATAGAAGACATGCAACACTTGATAACCAAGTTGGAGATTCAAGTTAAGGAAATAAGTCATATTATGTTAAAACATGGTTGAATTGCTGCTGAGGGATATGGAACAAAAGATGGGTGAAAATAAAGCATAAATGGAGAAGAAGATGGAATTGTTGGAATGTAAGATCATACAATCGCTACATGAGAGGCTGTCTAAAATTGATAATGTGACTTAAGGGAGTCATGCAAATAGAGGCAATATGCATATTTAACAATTTTCGAATAATAGGCTTTTCTCTAGTGTGTTTAAATTTAATAATGGAGTTATTTATGAACAATCTCCAATGTGCATAAACCTGCACAAGGTTGAATTAAAGATGATGTTACAAATTTCTTTAACTAGGTGAATTGAATAGATAAATATTTTGAATTACATAATATTATGGATGATAAACAAATGAATTGCATAACACCAATGTACTTTAATATAGAACCCTATCAATGGTATCAATGGGAAGTTAAAAGGGAGCCCTATTCTTATCATATATCAATCTCTCTCTCTCTCTCTCTCTATATATATATATATATATACACATAGAGAGAGAGAGAAGAGAGATAAATCTCTCTCTCTCCTCTCTCTCTCTCTCTTCTCTCTCTCTCTCTCTATATATATATATATAGTAATGAAAGGAATCGACAAGTGGGCTAGTCTTGTAATTTTGTGACACGAGGTCAATTCTAGCCACTACCACTATACCTCTAGGGCCCACAAACTATCCTTCCCTTTGTATACCGGGTTATAATAGGGGCATTGAACCTTCTCTTAATTTCCACAACTTCATATCACTTTGATGACCAATTGAGCTACCCCCCTGGGACACCCCATTCTTATCATTATACTTGTGGTTTATTTTTATATATATTTTTAAAAGTAGTAGCATATATTTGTTTTAAAAATTCTATGGCTAAAGCTCACAGAAGCATTAAAAAAATCTCCATGATAGAGGAGATTTCCTCTTTCTTAGGATAAATAGATTTCATAGTTCCTAAGTCTAGACTACAAGTTTCCTTAATAGACAACGTTTGAACTTCATAAAAAGGCTCATACGACATAAAACATAAGAGAGAAACAAACTTGATCTGAAGGATAAAATCTAGTCAGTGAAAGGAAAAGACTAACTAGTCCCTAAAAGATCTAGCATTAAAATTCATGACAACTACAACTAATAGAGAACAAAGTGTCAAGCAGATCAAGTTTGCATTAAGATAAATATGGTGTGATTGGAACCATAAGACCAATAAATTGTTTGAATTATAAAGAACCATTGTAAAATGTGGGAAACAAAGAACCTTAGTTAGAGGGAGGGGGTACTGAACCATATTGAATGTTTGGGAAGGTTGATAAGAGGTTAAATAAGGGTGGAGTAGAGGTGCTTACAATGTCTTTAATGATAGTCACTATTGCCTATTACTGTGGATCCACAATCCCTAACTTCTTTTCTAGATTGCTAACATTTCTCTCCAAGTTGTCAATCCATTACTTGAGGTGGAGGAGGATGATCAACAACATGTCTAAATTGTTGCTTGGGGTGTTTTCAAAATCCTAAATTATTCTTTATAGAACATCAATTCAAAAACAAAATCCTTTGATAGATATGGCATTCTAGTGAAGGGAGCTATGAGTGGATTTTAGCTCCCCAAAATCTATATCCACTATTGGAGTTGGGGAAAGAGGAAAGAGTAATATGAGTAAGCTAGGATCAATGCCAATTGTACATGTTGAATAAACCAAGCCATCCATCCAAGAGAAACACCAAAAATCCACATCGAATTTTGTATTTTGTCCCATAGACATTGCACATTGGAAGTGTGGGAAAGGACGAAGGTTGTTGGGGCCAAGGTTGAAAAGGTCATTTTTTTTGAAATTTTTGCCAAGTATGGATAAAATGCATGGTAAGGAGGAAAAAGGGAATACTGTGCATAACAGAGGCTGGTGGACAATGTGTGCGACACATAAGTAGATAGGAATATCATGGAAACGTTCAACACACCATTCAGATGTGTGCTAGAAATAGAAAATACCGTGACATAACTGAAAGATGCGATTGTCAACATCGTACACTCGAACAATATGGGTAAGTTATAGTCAAGTAGGTGGTTGCAATTGACACATTATAGTTAAGCATTTAGTTACAATTCGACACGAGAGTGGACAACTCATCAGGGTGAGCTGGCCAAAGATTCCAGGAGTGCGATGTTGGGGATCAAGTTATATAAAGAGCTTATATCACCTGTATTCAAATTCTTGATCCTTTACTAAGTACTTCTTGGTTCTATTTCGATTCTGATTTTGCTAATTGTATTAGGGATTGGCTAGATATAATGAAATGAATTATGATGGCCTATCATAATGGTCATATTGTTCCCATTAGAGTGTAAAATGCCCTTTTAATCTATATCACTTAAATTTGCTACTAAGATGAAGTATTCAATGCTTTTGTTGCTTTTTCATGGTTCTACTATATATGCATCTTATATAAATAATTGGATAAATGAATTTCATGGCTTTTGGTGAGTGTATTGTGTTGATATTTTGTAGTTGAGGTGTAATGTCAATAATGGTATTAGTGTATGAATGAAGCTATGTTCCCTTGTTTCATGTCGGATTTTTTTTTGTAATCTTGATTATGTGATTAATCCGAAAGACATCTATCTATATTGAAATCGTGTTGAATGGTTACTTAATTTATTATGCAATGTTTTTACACTTAATCAATGTGTGATTGTTATGAGAATATTTTCCCAGGGCTAAGATTGATAACCCTAATAGAGCAAAAGACAAAAATCAATAAAGAAAAACAAACATGTGAATGACTTGAAATTCACAAAGTAGGTGACTGGTACTCATAGGTGGGTCCTACATTTGATGTAGATCCCATAAGGGCCAAACCCTAATCTCTTGCCGGAAAGTTGTAGACCTGTAACATAATCAAGAAGCCAAAAGAATATTGGAGAATTCAAAGTATTCAAGCATACATATTGTTGTGGAGGTAAATCCCCTCTGCGGACAGAGGCGATCCCACTAGCCCCACAGGGGTCTAGCAACAATCATACACG
>APFE031735339.1:410284-455083 GCA_000404065.3 Pinus taeda | reverse complement strand
ACTTAGGAGACCTCAATGCAAGTGTTTTCAAGTTGTGTCACTGGTCACAGGTCCGTAAATGTGTCCTCCAATGTGTGACAGCGGGGGTAACAAGGACGGTGACCAACGGTGACAAATTACTGCGTAACACATATCATGCTAGATCATAATCAATTCCATTAATCATTCATAAACATGAAATATATATAAAAAATGGGGTGAAACATGAATTTCGTTTTATTGAAAGTAGCAACAGTAAGGTAGTTACAACATCATATGATCCTGACTATCGACATTGACATAACCTTCCTTCTGATCCCTCCTTTTCATGGTTCTGAAGGTCTCCATTAGCACTATATATTTGAGATATGGATGCTCAACGCCACAACAAGAAAAATAGGTGTTTCCTAGAGATAAGTAAATGCTTAAAAGCACGCAAAAAACATACCTAATCTATGGATTTTTTTTCCAGAATATGGATGCCAAGTATATTGATGCTCATAAGGGAAGTCCAAGATGTGTATTTATACCACCATAAATTGGTTGGGTTGGTTATGTTACATGCTCCTTTAGGTGGGATTTTGGTTTAACTTGTAAACTCGGCCTAAAAAATAACTAAATTATATATTTTTTTAAAAGTTTAAAACTTGTACATGAGAATATTTAGGAAGAATAGTATACATATGTGCTTTTACTTTTGTCAAGTCTCTTATGGAATTTGAAAAATTCCATTTTAAGATAATTTTGGGTTTGCATAGGGAAAGGGAGACTTCCCTGGCTAATACATGCATTTGATGATAAGTAGGGAAAAACATGTTATAACGACATCATATTTCACTAGGAATATTATAACACATGTTGTGAAGCATTTTGAGTTTAATTCCTTTTAAATGGTTATATTTGCGATGTATGAAAAATACCATAATACATTTGGAGCCAAATTCATCTATGTTTCCCCTTTCCCTTGAAAAACCTTCAAAGTTTTTTGCAAACTAATCAACATACCTTCGGTGAAATCTCACATGTTCACAGGTGTTGAAAAATGTCGGTTTCTGTGGGGGTTTTGTTGTCTTAACTCTAAACCTTGGGTCATCTTTGTGCACCAACACATGGTTCTGTTTCCAGGAATTTGAGGTTTGTGTTAAATAGGGGATGTGAAGACTAATGAAATAAGAGATAGAACAATGATTGGACTAAAAACAACATATTGCGGCAGAATATTCAAGGAACCTGCATCCTAGTTTGGACCAATGGTTGCAGAGGTACATTTTGCCTGACTTTTATGACATTTTCATTGGTGAGTTTCTTGTTATTCTATGGGAGTGGCTGAAGATACATGTAGAGTGACAAGGACTTTGGAGTCTACTAGAGCCATACGACTAGACACATATATGTTGTGGAGGGTGGATAAAATGAATAGTTCAATATCCAAAGTTGTCGATTTCTGGCTAGCTAATGTTTTTGAAGGTCACATAGTTGATTTTGTAGTGTAATATACTCTGTCTTTTAGTGAAGCTGAAAGATATTTCCTTTTGGGGACGATGTGGTCATTACTTGAAAATATTGCCTGCGAGGATCAATGCGATAAAGGTGTGATTCCATTGGAGTTTAACGAGACGAGCAACTAAATTTTTGTTTGACACATGGAACCAGGAAGCTTACAAGAGGATAGAATAAGTTGATGAAGGGACAAGGGATGTAAAGAAAGGTAGAAAAATAGATCTGTGTGCGATGGAAGAGTTCAATTTTTAGAGGAAATATAAGGAAATATGCCAAGAAAAAGATAGGTGATAGGAGATGTAGCTGATTCGATGCAAGAATAACATCTAAAAAGGGGGTAGTGATCTCCCAAGAGAAATTGAGGTGTCAATGGTGTATTCAATGTAGAAATGGTGGAAATGCGCATGTTGTCACTAAGAGGGAGTAAGGAGAGAAGTACGGCTAGCACCCTACGCCATGGGATGATATATGTATGCAGTTCCATTGCAAGAAAAATAATTGTGATGCAGAATGTTTCTGATAGAAGACCAGGACATAAGTAAGTCACACAGGATTATATTGTTCATAGTATAGAAGATCCACATCACTAGGAGTACCAAGAAGGAGAGATAGTATAGATTGGTGTAGAGGAGAGAGAATATGAGTTCTTGCACCAAGGGTTTAATATCATGTTGTGGAGAGGGCCCTCCACCTAAGATGGAGGAGAGAGCTATAACAACGAAGGAGATAATAGGGAAGCAATAGTCAAAGTATTGGTAGAGAGGAGAAAAAGGAGGAAGAGTACCAACTTGGTGCAGAAGATGCATTGTATTTGTTGTCCAAGCCTTAGCCATCCATTAGATCAAACCCATGACCCCATGTGCGTCTTCATGATGAGAGGTAAATTCTTTATTATTTATCGGATTTCTCAGTTTCTAGAGTTAGTTCATAAGAGGCAGTTAGATAATGGGAGTGAAAGTAGTGAATAAGAATAAGAGACTATAAAAGGAGAACACATAGTACCATTAGGAGAATCACCAAAAGTTACCCCATCATTGACAAAAAAATTGAGTTGTGAGTAGGAAAACATTGAATGATAGACAATGACTATTATTGATACTACATTGAGGTTGAAATTTTTCCATGGAACCAAGATAGAGGATCCTAAGCGACACTAGTTTGTATGTGAGGCATTTTAGATAGTTAAGTTGATTCCATATGAGTGTACAAAGATTGCACAGCTAAAGAAAACTTTTCTGGATTGTGCACTAGCATGGTATATGAAATATAAGGCTAGGGTACCCCTAGGAAAGTTCAGGTCTTAGGCAAATATTAAGCAGGCAATGTTAAAGGAGTTCCAAAAGCCAAAATAAGAGTCACAATGCATAACAAATGTGAAGGAGATAAAGAAAAATGCTGGTGAATGTATCTAGGAATATGACCAAATTTCCAAAGTATTGGATAGATTGACATGCTAGTTTCCCAAAGCACATCAATGGGTTTATAGTAGGAGCATTGACACACATTATAATTCCAATTAAATAGCATAAGGTAACCTCCCATGCCAAAGAATTGGAAATAACAATGAGATTGAAAGCTACACCTGCAGTGGAGAAAGAAGCACATGCATGACATAAGTGTATTCACAATTGGCTATGATGACCTTGCAATTGCAAGATGTTTTGAAGGGTATGGGGAAGTGCAAGGAGGTATGGTGCACCATATGAAAAAAAATAAGGCTACCACTAGGATGAGTTCTCAATATTGACATAATACATGGCTATGAGAGCAAGAAATCCATTAGCCTAAGAGAGAGGACTATGGTGTGAAATTTGTCGAGTATGGGGTCACTTTCCTACCATGTGCTCGATGATGCAAAAGTATTAGAGTTTGAAACATACCACATTATGTGACTTTTGTAAGTCTGACATACATGATATTCACTCATGCCACGCACTAGAGTTGATGTGTGAAAGAACACTTACACTTATTGGGTGTAGGAAACAAAAGGAGGTTACGGTGGTGTGTAAACTTATCAAACAAGAGACTACAATGCATCAACCATAGGACAAGGTCCACCTAGAAGAGGAAAAGGACAATTTGCAAGAGTATGAGTAGGTTATGGGCATGGAAGATGACCTATTATTTGTTACAATTGTGAAAAAAGTGGACATATGGATTGAGACCGTCTGAACCTCTGCACTACTTGCACACATAATAGATAATTAGACCATGAAATAAAAGATTGCATACAAATATTAGCAAAGTGGTAGGATAAATGAGTGCCAAACATGCAAATGGTCATAAATAAAGCTCGATGTGACCACCCTTAGGTGTGTCTAGTAATAAGAGGAGGGACCATAATAGGTATGGATGTTGTGAATCAACCAAAGCAACCTCATCAATGGGCTTATAAGGATGTTGAAACTTCTATGAAGTTTGATCCTTCTAGAGAGAAGTAGACATATCAAAAGGTAATGAGGGATTTTATGGTGGCTAAATGGGTGTTAGTTTAAGAGAAACCTCCACCAATCCATGACGCGCTTCCACCAGAAGTGACTTCAAGGGAGATAAGCCCCATCCAAAATTTTCTTAACAGTTTTTTGGATTTAAAGAAAGATGAGGACGCACTCGAGAATTAGGAAAAGGAAGCAATTATTGTGTAGGGGCCGTAGAGAATGGTGAGGTAGGTGTCATGCAAGAATCACACAAATAGAGACTTTATGTTTAATGCATAGGTTGCAGATTATGACATGGATAACATCATATTGAATCTGGGATCTGATGTAAATATATTTCTGAAGAAGACATGTGAATTGATGGGTAAGACAAAACTAGTATGATCACCAATTTAACCATGGATTTTCAATCAATATAGGATATTCCCTGTCAGGAGATTAGAAGACATTGAAGCTGGAACACCCTCCCCCCACACTTCCAAGTTCACTAGTCCACTGGGGTAAATATGTGACAAAGAGTTACTATGTTATGACTCAACTCCCTAAGTACAACTAAGGAAGTGGAATTGACAAACAAAAACTTTACTAACTTCCCTTAGGTGCTACAAGACCCCCAAAGGATAAACCACCCTTCCAGGTGCCTAGAACTTGAGTTAAACCTCCTTTTCAGTGTCCTGGACTCCCATACACGGGCACAACACTGTAATAATTCAATTGTAACCCTCCAGTCACATGCGTAAGCTTGCAAGGGAGAGGCTGCAATCTTTTTCACCCAGTTCTATGCTTGTGACTGCAATCCCTAAGGCACTTTTTAGGGCTAGTCCCCATACCATTTCCCTAAAATTAATGAAACTTTCCAGAACAATTTATGACACAAAGATAAGGCTTTCCATACAAAACGTAGACAAGAACTTGACCTAACTAGGCCTAACCATGACAAACATTTCATCAAACACCTCCTGAACATGTAATCTACAGGTCATAATTACATAACCAAACATAGGGATCTCATAATTATATGATAATCATCAATAAGGTTTAATTCCCTCTCATAATAGCTGCATTAACATCTATTATCTCATACATTCATTAATCATTCCTCAATCAATCAAAACACATCAAGAGACATAGCCATTATACATCCCATTACCAACATATAACAAGTAAATGAACAACATATACATCATAATAAACCAACCATGAGAGCCACATAATAACAAATATAATTACTCATGAAATGCAAGAGGAAATAGCTCTTATTAACATATGCAAAATCTAACCAACTCAAGGACTTCCACATACCACCTGATCATAGATTTGGCAGAACCAAATATCTCTTTTAGCCAATCACCCCTGCGCCATATTCCAATAATGAATGTGGGATCTCATGGAATAAACCAAACAAAACCAAACAAGGGTTTCTAGAGGCCAAACAACATGAACCCTCACCCAATGATTCCAACTCATGGTCGAACATCACTAACATCACAGATCGGTCTCTACCAAAGCTATTGAGGTCTCCAAAGCATTTGTTCCAACCCAGATCTATGCCTAGTAACTCAATCCACAACTTCTGTAGGGATCCAATGAATTTGTCTGACCAAGGCTCCAAGACTAGTAACTCAACTCATGAAGGGATCTAGAGTGTTTATCTAACCAAGGCTTCTAGGACTAGTAACTCAACCTAAGTTGTTCTTAGGATTCCAGAGTGTTTGTCCAACAAAGACTTGAGGAACTAATAACTCAAACCACAACCATAAGGAACATGAGCACCAATCAAAAAACAAATGGAAAAACCCACAACACCATGGCTATCTAGGAAATGGCAAGGCTAGTAAAAACCAGTGTCAATCCAGGCAATCCTCCATGCCAATAAAAAATCATAACCAAACAACCACATGCATATGCCATGCATGCCAAAACTAGCAAGGAAATTAGACATGAAACTCAATACCTACAAAGAAAACGCATTGTAGAATCTAATCTCTCTATCCTCTTGTGCTTTCCTACTTTTACTTTTCCTTCTTTCTCCAATTCCAAAGTATGCAATAATCCTCCAAGATTTCTCCAAGAAAAATCTAAGTGTGCAAGAGTATGAGAGAGAGAATGGAGGAGAGCTCCAAGCTAAAAATGATAAAATGTTGTACTGACAAAATAAGTGTACTAGTCCTCAAAAGCCATTTTATCATTGAGGTCTCTATTTTCTTCATTTTCCTCTATTTTTCCTTCAATTTTCCTCACATGCAATTTTGTGACCTTTCACCTTCCTTTTCTCCTATTTTCCATTATTTTCATAAATAAATGCCAATGAATGCCTCTTTTCCTTTTCCATTACCTTTTCCAATTTCCATATCCATTTACTAATCACCAGTAATCTCCATCACTATGCTTTTTCCCAACATTTAGCTTGGAATATGTGTCCCATGACCTTGGTCTTATTTTTCCTTTATTAACTTTATTACATGGAATTTTAATCGGGGCTGTTACAAAACCCTCCCCCTTGAGGGAACACCATCCTCAGTGTTCAAAGACACTTAAAAACCAACAAATATATGCTACCTATGGATTTTTATAACATAGCTTGATACAACTTTTACATCACATTAATCTGCTAAAACGTAACCAACACATCATGAACACCATACTACTCATTGGAGCTTTATAACACAACACGATGCGGTATTTACATACATATGCCTATATATAGATAACTAAACACAACACAAAAACATATACCAAAATACATCCACTCAAATAGCGAATAGAGAAGGATACATAGCCCACATCTGATCAACCATCTCCAGAGCATGACCATCTTTCACTGCAAAATGCACTGAGGGTCTGACTAGAATTCTCCTTCTGGATCCACCTGAAATGTAGACCAATCAATAACATGATCAACATATTTCACATATCTTTTATGAAATTACATATGGAAAACATCATGGTTTTCAATTTCGGAGGCAATGCAAGTCAGTGGGCTAATGGTCTAGTCCTCTCAAGAATCTTGAAAGGTCCATAATACCAAGGTGCTAACTTGGCACATGATCCAATCCTCAAGGATATATTCTTGGGATTGATGCGCAAGTACACCTGTTCCCCAACCTGAAACTCCTTAAACACCCTGTGTTGATATGCATAGCTCTTTTGCCTATCCTGTGCTACCATTAGATTTTTCTTGATTAGCTATATTTCTTGTTCTATCTTTGCCAACATGTACAATCCAACCAATAACCTATTCATTGGATCACTCCAATTGATAGGAGAGAAATTTAGTGATGAAAGAAATAATATGGAAACATGTAGTCAAAGTATTGGTAGAGATGAGGAAAAGGAGGAAGAGTACCAACTTGGTGTAGAATATCCACTACATTCGCTGTCCAAGCCTTAGCCATCCCCCAGATCAAACCCATGACCCCGCGTGCGCCTTCACGATAAGAGGTGAATTATTTATTATTTATCAAATTTTATCACTTGCTAGAGTTAGTTCATAGAAGGTAATTAGATAGTGGGAGTGAAAGTAGTGAAGAAGAAGAAGAGACTGTAGAAAGAGAACATATAGTACCGTTAGGATAATCACCAAAAGTTACCCCACCATTGACAAAAAAATGCAGTTGTGAGCAGGAAAACAAAAAATGATAGATAATGGATATTGTTGATACTACATTGAGGTTGAAAATTTTCCATGGATCCAAGATAAAGGACCCTAAGCAACACTAGTTTGTATGTGAGGCATTTTAGATAGTTAAGCAGATTCCAGAGGAGTCTACAAAGATGCACAATTTGAGACAACTTTTCTGGATTGTGCATTGGCATGGTATATGAAATATAAGACTAGGGTGCCCCTAGGAAAGCTAAGGACTTTGAAAGATATTAAGTAGGCACTATTAAAGGAGTTCTAGAAGCCAAAATCTGAGTCACAATGCATAACAAATATGAAGGAGATAAAGCAAAATGTTGGTGAATACATATAGGAATATGACCAACATTTCAAGGTATTGATGGATAGATTGTATTCCAGATTCCCAAAGTATAATAATGGGAATGGTTTATTGTAGGATTTTTGACACACATTGTAATTCCACTAAAATAGTAGAAGGTAGCTTCCCATCCCAAAGCATTGGAAATGACAATGAGATTGGAAGCTACACCTGCAAGTGGAGAAAGAAGCACATGTATGGCATAAGTGTAGTCACAACTGGCTGTGCCGACCTTGTAGTTGCAAGATTTGATGAAGGGTAAGGAGAAGTGTGAGGAGGTGTGGTGCACCATGTGAAAAAAAAAGGTTACCACTAGAATGAGTGCTTGTCAGTGACACAATACATGGCTATGGGAGAAACAAATCCATTAGCACAAGGGAGAGGACTATGGTGTGAATTTTTTTGAGTATTAGGTCACTTTCCTACCATGTGCTCCATGATGTAGAAGTATTAGAGTTGGACACACACCCTATTATGTGACTTTTATAAGTCTGACAAACATGATATTCACTCATGCCACACGCTGGATTTGATGTGTGAAAGAACACTTACGCTTATTGTTGCCTGCTATGGGCCTGACCCAGGTTTGGAAGAGTTATTTAGCTAAACAAATCCCGCAGCTACCAGTCCTTTTGGCAATAGTCTGCAGAGCACGGACTGAGGTCTCACCCAAGGTAGTAGGGGAGGGTGCTGGAACTAGGTTTCTGCACCCTAGGGATGTCTTGGTGTGGTTTGGGAAGTTTGTGCATTGGTTTACAACTCTGCGCTGTTCGCATCGATCCAGAGTGATTATATTTTTCTTATTACTGTGCTGTTCTATTTTTGTGATTCAGAGCTATTCAATAGGGTCTTTAAGCCAACATTTAACCAACATAATCGATTCACACACAAAATGAACCCAGATTCGCATACACTTATCACATTTACATTAACCAAATATAGAAAGGTAAACCATAAAGGAAAATGAGCGATAACACAAAATTTATAGAAACAAACTTATCTTTATTATTATTCTCCACCAATGCATCTAGATCTACCCCGTGCACTCAGCTGCAGGGGTCCGCGCACACAGTGGCGGACTTTCCAAGCCTCTGCGCACACAACTGCAGAGCCTCTACCTACTACCCACCCCTCGACTCGGACTTACAGACGCTTTCAAACTATCTTCTTTAAGAACCCATTACATTTCATTCCTCCACAGAACTACCTTTCCCTCATAGAGCCGCGCTCTATTTATACCCTTTCGTGGCCCACAATCCTTGCGCGGGTCGACTCTATGTACATTACTTTTTATTATTTTTTGGCAGACTAACCTTTGACTCAATCTATTATGCTTCGCGCTTTGCATACTTTAGAGTTTTTATAATATTTTAATCCTACTTCTTAGGTTTTCTTCCCCAAAATCATTACGCGGGACCTCCGCTACCCAACAGTCCCCCAACACAATCATCATGACTCATCCTGAGTCACTTGTTGGCACGACTAGCCGCTCTGCCTTGTCTTCGCAGTTTGCCTCCCTCTGAGTGGTGCCCATCGTCCTGCTACTCCTTCCTTGTCTTGTGTAATACTTCAACCATCTTTTGCTTCAGTGTTTCTACCACATCCCGCAACCGATAATGCTCATTCTGCTCTACTTGGTTAACACAGAACACCCCCTCCGAGGATTCTAGTGCGAGAAGGGGAGTCGCCTCCTGGTACCACCGTAGCTTCTTTCGGCCTTCATACCTGCCCTTCACACTGTCCACTGTAGCTTGTGTTGCAATTTTGCAAGACCCTGGCTACTATCCACAAGATCCCAATCCTCGAGGGACATCAGAGACAACTTATTAACTGCATATCTACCTGTGGTTACCATCTGTTCATCCTTTCGTTGTTCTATTGTAGTGCGCCAACCTACCCCTAGGCGAGGTGACGGCCGTTAGACCAATTCTGCTTCATGTTCCCTCTTTTTCGATACATCTCCTACTGGTGATGCTGCAACCTGCGGGATGCCCGCAGCTATCACCCGCATACTCCTTAGAGAGTCCTGCCTCTCTGTTGGCCGGATTACTACCTTCGGGTGCATATCTTGTGCATAGATAATGAACAGCTCCATCTGTGTTTCCAAAACGTAGGCCACCTAGTGGACTCCCCTCGGTACTTTATTAGTCATGGGAAATTCAAATGCAGTGATTGCCACTCGTTCTTGTTCGTGTAACCTTCCCGTGTGGAATCTGTAGCCATTCATTCCATATCTGCAACCATCTTGTCATATCTAATAGTCATCATTCCTTTTATCAGCGCGTCCGCATGAGCCTTCTTGTGTGACCGTGACCCTTGCATATGGTCAAATGTACGTGTACCGTAGTACTCGTGCATCCATCCCCCAGGCTATTTTATCGTCCCCCTTTCTCTTACAACTAGGTGGAGTGGTGAGACTATCTTATAAATGGTTAGTCAGGTGGTCGGCTCGCCCGTGTAGAGCTTGAGGTGACTGCCATTCACTCTTCCTGAGAATTTTTCAAACTTACTGTCATAAAGCAATACTAGATCGTTCTCTTTAAAGGTGCGCACCTTGATATGGCGATAATGCCACACTTTCTCACGTTGTTTTTGTACCTACTGATGGAATCCAACCAAAAATCATTCTGCTTCCAATTCTTCTAGTTGTGCGAGCTGCTCTTCCAGGGCCCCATGGTCTGCCATACCTGTGATCGCTGCGATCCGTAAACTAGGCACAATCTATTCCATAGGCATAACAACCTCCTTGCCATAAACTAACCAAAACGGTGTCTGGCCTGTCAGCTTCTTGCATGGAGTTCTATATGCCCATAACACGGTAAGGAATGCACAAATCCCAGGCATTTCATCACGCATTGCAAACCTTTGTCAGCGCAGTCTCCAGAATTTTGTTGAATGCCTCAACGGTCCCATTTGCTTGCGGATGGTAGGGCATGTTTTGTTGGTAATAGATATGGAATTCCTTAGTGAGTGTGTTGATCGTTTCATTCAAAAAATGTGTTCCCCTATCACTCATGAGAATTTTGGGGCAGCCGAACCTAGTCAATATGTTTTCGAACAAGAATTTTGTTGCTGTCGCAGCTGTGCAATATTTAACTAGTTGTGCCTTAGCCCATTGGGTCAAATATTCAATCGCACTGATGATATAGCGTGCGCCCATCTTTCCTTGCAGTTCGATAGGCCCGACTAAGTCGATCACGCATTTCTCAAATGGCCGTGTTAGTGTCGGTGTCTTCATCTCTCCGTCAATGATCAAATTCTCTTGTTGCATTGCATATTAGGCGTCTCATCCGATCAACTGCATTCCATTAGGGTCATGGATCATCTGACGGTAGTGGTTTATTATAGATTTTCCCTCATGTTCTTTACCTGTTGGCCCATTTTCATTCATCTAGATCATGTGCAGTCATTTTTTGTCTTTAAATCTGCACAAGTTATTTTTAGGGTTTTCGGTTTCATTAGGTCAGGGTTTCGTCAATAAGGTCTTCAAAATGTTCAATAACGGTCAGCAGGCGCATGAGGAGGTCAAATAAAGTTTAAGCAACAATAATTTCCATAATCACATGCTCAGTGATTGATTTTTCCTCATAACCCTATTTTGAGGAAAAACATAGTTTTTTATATTTTTATGTACAAATTTGATGTAATTTTAGTTTTTCCATATGTAATAACTTTAGTGGCAACCCTGGTCACCTTGCCAAGCTTCAACAACTCCATCACCTGCAAAGCAAGCAAAAAGTCAAAGCATTCAGTTCATTAAAGGCAAAAATAAAGCAAATTGCCCAAAAATAGAGTTTTAAAAGCAAGTCAAAGGCAAACATTACAAAGTGGGTTTTTATAAGTGGAAAATTAAAATCCTATGTATATAAACCATTTTTCATGTTTAAAGAGTTCATTTGTATCCAAAGGAGAAAGAGTGAGCAATTGAAAGGTCAAGAATCGTAAAGGAGGCAAAAATTGTAGCAACTTGGGCATTTTCAGTGGCGCGGCGGATTGGGTTTGGAGCACGGCGCATTGAGGCACACTTTGTAGTGTAAATTTTACACAGGCTCGACACATTGAGAGGGTGTGGCACACTGGGTTTGTGGCACGGCGCACAAGGTTATAAGCTCGATTTCACCCGCAACCTCCTCCAAAACTGCCAAATTTGCTAAATCCTCACTTGTTCAAGTAAGTTAGCATTCCTCCATGATCAATGAGTGAGTTTATCTTGGTGTTTATGGTGATTTAATGGGAAAAAGGTGAAACCCTACCTCCTTGCAATTTTTGTCAAAAACAATTGCACGGGGTTTACAAATTGTATTTCTTGCTGCTAATTCTACTCCTAGCCGTTTCTCACTCCCTCACTCCATTCCCTCATTTATTTTCTCCCTCTCTTTACATTCTCATCTACCCATTCCTTAATCCCCATATCCCTAAATTCACTAATCCTAAATCCCTAAATCCCACTATCCCAAACCCTAGTTAAATATTCCCAAACCCTAATTGTTGTCCCAAAGCCTAAATATTATTCCCTGAACCCTCCTATTCCCCAAAAAACTTGTCAGTAACATTCCCAAACCCCTCATACACATTCCCCTCACAGTACCTCATCCATTCTTATCTTTGGCAGCAGAAACCTAAAGACAGCATAAAATCTCTTCATACTCATCTAAGAAAACTCAAACATTGGAAAACATGGAGTCAGATCCTTCCTATGACCGAGATGAGGAGACACTCAATGATTCGTCTAGAGAAATGCATGCACCAAGGAGACCTCACAAGGGTGGTAAACATATACAAGAGGAGCCTAGTTCACTTGCCGTGCTGTTGGCCTGTCCTACTGCTGTCACATGCTTTCAACACCAATCTTGTTATCAGTTCTGTGAGATGGTAGAGAGAGTCAAGTACCACCATGAGCTGGCCAGATTGTTTATGCTCCATCTTCATAATGGCCAAGTCACTTTGGCAGGTGTGACATTCACCTTGACACCTGAGACCATTTCTCAAGCAACTGGCATTCCAAATGTCGGTGAGCAGTGGAATAAAAGGCAGTATATTGATAGAGAGCATTGTGAGCCTTACATCAAGGCTGGTTATCAGAGACATGTCGGTAGAGTTTTTCCCTTCAGGTATCTGAAGGACACATATGCTCCCTTGATGAAGCTCATAATTAAATCTTTTAGCTGTGAGGGTCGATTTTCTCGCATGTATGCCTATCACATCAGATTGTTGATGCACTTCACTCGGGTGAGAATGATGAATCTCCCCTATTTTATTTACCGAAACATTGAGAAGATGACCACCTTAGTGCACAGGAAACCTCCTTAGCAGCAGTATAACAACATATATCATTTTGCACTAATCAAAATTGTGGTCTTGCATTAGCTTGGTTTACAAAACATCTCATGGGAGGATTTCATGTCACATGAGGTCTTTACAGGTCCTCAAGTACCCCTAGCAGTTTTTCATGAGATAGGAGGGCCTTCACATAAGCAGGAGATTCATGAGACACAAATTGCTAGTGTAACAGTGTTTGTCACCTACCAAAAGGGCACTAGAAGGTTGTTTGTAGCAGCAAAATGAGTACTATCTCCACCCAGGGTGGAAGGCGTCTCATTTCCTCCATCAGCAGAGCAGGTACAAGACAAGGGTAAGTAGCCATTACATGATGAGGGGCCTTCAAGAGGACAAGAGACATATTTCATTCTTATTCAGGATGATGACACCGATTTGGGCTCACAAAGCTCAAAGTTTAAAGAGATCATTCGAGAGCAGCAAGAGGAAATTCATGATTTGTCTCTTAACCTAGAAAGAGCCAACTGGATAATCAAATATCTAGAGCAAAGAAACAAACAACTAGAGGATCAGCAAACCATTATGGAGCTACAAAACATACGAGAAAACCGACAAGCTGCCAAGAGGAGGAAAGTCAAGTTGACACCACTTGAACAAGAAATTAATGTTGATCGTGAATCTTGGCTTGAGAGAGAAAATATCCACTTGGAAAAGATGCTAGAGAAGGCCAACAGAGAGAAAAATATGTTGAGGCACATGGCCTACCACTACTTGGCGAGAAACAAGGTGTGCAAAGCAAGAATCAGGATTTTGAAGGCCAAGTTGAAGAAAGCATCGAGGAAGAGAAAAGAGAAATATAGACTCCAAATCTTGGCTGAGGCTTCCTTGGACCAATGCAACACTTAATGAAGGACACTTTTTGCAATTTTGAGATTTTTGGCCTAAAAAACAGATTTTTTTACCTTATGCGGCGCCCCACTTGGCATGCGCTTTTGCTAGGGACCTCTTTTTGAGGAAAACTCAACATTTTTGGATTTTTCATGGAAAAATATAAGTTTCCACAAATGGCCAAGAAATTTTGACAGGTTTTGAGCTTCCAAAAAGGTCAAAAACACCTCAAAAATGACTTTTTGCCTCTTTTTGGACACATAGGAAGCAGTGTTCGGAGAACTCAGTTTTTGAGGGGAGAATGGAGGCCAAATTTAGAAATTCCACTTGTTCTAGAAGGTAGACAGGTAGACCTTTCCAACACGCCCACTTGGAGAAAATTTGGTGCACGGGAAGGCCTCCAAAATCAGCTACAAAAAGGAGCTACGCATAGGGAGATCAACGTGGTGCATAGGAGGAAATTTGCTCATTTTGTCCAAAAAACTCTGTTTTTCGCCTAGTTTCTTCACAATTTGACTTTTCTCCTTCTAATAGTCAAACTCATGATGTAGTTTAATGTGAATTGATCGATTTTTATGTAATTATGCTAAATTTTCACTCATAGAGGTAGATTCATCCATGAAAAGGTAGTTTGCAACTGAATGCATAAGTTCCCTAGTTTTTAGAGGCAAGTTGTTCCACTGCCTACTTTTTAGTTCTCAGTTTAGACTTTGTTGGAAAAGCTCCTAAACATATGTGCTTGACCCCTAAAGGCTAGGATGAGTTATTTATTGCCTATATCTACTTGTTTTTCAGTCATTAGCAAAGGTTGGACTTTTGGTAAAGCTTGGAGCTTCAGTGTATACTCATTTCAACAGTTTGGCAAAGGAATAAACCAGGGTTTGCAACACTTTATGGGATTCTTGTGGCATCTTAATTTGGTATTGTGTTTCCTTCTGTAATTGTAAGTTTACATGTGTTTTATGTATGACATCATCTCTCTTTGCTTCATCTTAACTAAATCAAACAAGGATGAAGGTAGAATTAATTGATTTGCAGTGCTCTACCTAGGGTTTGTTTAGTTATTTATGTTTTTAGCTATTTGAAGAGGATCCCTGAGACTTTCATGCCATCTTCAAGTCCTCACCAGTCTAAAAGCTTTCCATATCACTCAATTTGAAGTCCCAAACCATTTGCCTATCTCGCACCATAGAGATCTCTGAAAAACTGAGCCTCATTCCACGGACCCAAATCTTCCTTTCACATTTGAGCCAACAAAACATCATCATATTCAATCAAACTCTTCTGAACATACCTAGCCTAAGATCAATATTCACATTAGTCATCTCAAGCCTCATCGATGATATTTTGCTGAGATTGACAAGGAGAGAGCCCTCTCCCGACCTAGTAGGGCTAGCTACTAGGTTAACTGTGGTTTGGTGTTACCCTAGATCCTACCTTTCTTAGCTTGAGGTAAATTTAGGCACTAACATAGTGGCGACCATACTGGGGAGAAATTGTTTGTTTGTTAGTGTTTTTCATTTTATAAATTACAGACGGAGCCTGAAGTTATGCCAGGTAGCCTTTGAACTGCACATTGCTTTGCGAGTGCATAAGTAGATAAAATATACTTCAGTCAATCTCTGGTCTAGTCTTATAAACGAAACATCTGACTTGTAAATTGCCCCAGTACATCAGATAATTCTAGACTTTTGGATGATGAGTTTAGAATTTGATAAGATGAACACGTTGATAATGTCCATTTGATTTCTTGGAAATAATAACACACTGGATTCCAGAAGATACACCAGAGCAAATCCAGATCCTGATCCTCCCCCTGTGTATGAAAATCCCAATCTTATTCCGAGATTCCTTCGCCGAGAAAGTTCTGTGATTCCTGTGTTTATATCTCATTCATGCCTGATTGTTTTTGAATATCTTGAAGGTCTTGAGTTTGACGAACATTTTGATCTATCGTTGTTTGAGACTAAATCTGAAAGTGCTGTTGGTTCTACTATCCTAAATCCAGAGTTTGTCAAATATCTTGAAACCGAAAAGGCCAATAAATCAATTGACGATTATATCTTGAAACTTCAAACTTCCATTGTGGCTACAAACATTCCTGAGTTCTTAGAGTCCGCATCAGCAAATATTGGGTCATCTACCATTGCACCTAGTTCAGAAATTCCTGCGGAAACTCCTTTCATTCCCACCATTCCCTTGCAGCCTTCTATCTATGATAAAAAATCTGCAGTGTTGTCACCTCCATCCACTCCTTCTACCCCTCAAACATAAAAAAATTTGTCACCTCCATCCACACCTCATACACCTCATACATCAGTTACTCCAACTCCTCCTACATCCCCAAGACTAGTCGTAAATCCACCTAGAGAAATGGTTGCCTGATATGCACCCCTTGTGTTGCCTCAAAATTTGGATGACATTCCCGCCGATTATCAAAGCAAAATTCCATTGTTTGATGGCACTCCTCAAAGTATCACAGCTCAGCAACATGTGGATAGGATGGCAAATTTCTTTGACCTTCATGAGACTGATGCGGAAAATGTGACTATGAGGCTGTTTGTACAAACTTTTGGGGGTGAAGTGAGGAAGTGGTTCAGAGCTTTTCCAGCTACAAGTATCACTACACTGGTTAATCTTAAGAGACAATTCTTGGATCACTGGGAAGTAAAGAAAAACTCTCTTCAGATCCTTTCCAAATATGAGAACATCAAGAGGAATGTTGGTGAGAATGTTCAAGATTATTGTATTAGATTCAATTCTGTTTACAATGCAATTCCTGCTGATATAAAGCCACCTATGGGGATGGCTTTGATTAAGTTTCCTGATGGTTTCGATCCTGATATGGCCTATCAATTAAGAGAAAGAGATCCGACCACTTTGGAAGACATGCAAAAAATTATAGTCAGCGTTGAAGCAAATCTGCTTGCCAAGAGAGCTAGAACAAAGGCTGAAAAGAAGGTAATGATAAAGGAAGAGGTTTCCACTTCAGATCAAGTGCTCTGTAAGATTGAGAAGATGTTTGAAATATTAACAATTGATAAGCCTGAAGCAAAAGTCAGAAATCCAAACTTTCGTGGCTAGTAGCAACCACAATTCAGAATCAAGCAAAGAGAGCAACGAGCACAAAACCAAGCAGCACAACAACAGGTGCAGAAACCCTTACAACAGAATTTTGTACATGGTCCTAAATTAGATGATGAGGAGAACGCAATTGGAGAGGAGAATCATTTCTTTACACTTGATGATATGCCAATTTTTATCACTGAAGATGAGGAGTATTCCAAGAGCCCAGCTGTACAAAGGGATGAAAATTTCATCTTGGCAAATGAAACAACTCTTGAAGAAGAGTCTGATGAATATCAGAGAGGGTACATGAATGCCTTGAAAACCCAGTAGTGACAATATTCACTCAGGAGTAGAGATGTGCCCATAAATCCAATTCAGAAAAGGAAAGAGGTAACACCGCCAAAGAATGATCCTCCCATTGTGCAGAAAAAGGGAAAAGAGACAACTGATCCTACCACCAACAAAACGCCATCAGCAAACGAAAGATCCAATCAGCCAAGTGTATCAAAGGAGAAAACTGAAAATAAGGATGTTTAAGCTAAAGAGGTAGAGAAAACTTCAGTTTTTTACTTAGAAAATGAAATTGCTAAGTTAAAAGTATCTATTCCTTTGACTGAGTTGATGAAGAACAACAACTATAAAGGTCAGGTGTCTAAGATTTTGAATTTAGATCCATTATCTGATATGGTAAACGTGGAGGATGACCAACCTGAGTTGATCTTTGGTCTAGCATTGGAAGGTTAGTCACAAGATAGTTATGTAGCTCCTTTTTACATTAGCCTTAGGGTGCATGACTATGTATTACGTAATGCTATGTTTGATTCCAGAGCCTCTCATAATCTCATGCCTAAGGAAATCATGGAGAAATTGGGTTTGGATATCACTAGAAAGTATCATGACCTTTACTCCTTCGATTCTATTAGAGTAAGATGCATTGGTCTTATTAAAGATTTGGTGGTCAGTTTGGATCAGATTCCAGCGAAAAATGTTTTGATGGATGTGGTTATGGTGGATATTCCTCCTAGATTTGGCATGCTTCTTTCCAGATCTTGGGGAGAAAAACTTAAAGGGACATTGCAACTTTATTTCTCCTATGCTACTATTCCCGTGTTCGGTCAGATGATGAAATTATACCGGGAGCAAAATATGAAGTACATGATCACTAGCAAGGAGAAACCAATAAATCATCCAATCAACTATGTACATACTGATTTAGAATCATTTGTTTTATATTCTGATAGTTTTAATGATGTAAATAGCCAATTAGTTGAAGTAGAAGACATTCCATAGATCACTGAAAATTTCATAGAGGTCTTAAAGCAAGAAAGACAAAGACTTGATAGTACCACCGAGCAATCAACCTTCCGACAACAACAAAATATTGATGGACAACAAGGAAAAGTAAAAGAGCAAACATAATTCCAGCATTTGGAAGAAGACGAAGCCAGTTTGTGGAGCATGGATTTTGATGGTGCAGTAGGAAGGGAAGGTGTTAGAATTGGCATTTGGATACGCAACCCTGTTTTCTCACCAAACAAAGTGACAAGTAATGTAACGGCCTATTCGTATAAATTGGCTTTTGACTGTTCAAATAATGAAGCTGAATATGAGGCTTTAATTGCCGGTTTGAAAATTATTAGAAAGTTAAATGCTAAAAGAATTTCAGTATATGGCGACTCTGAGTTAGTTATCAAGGAAGTGAAAGGGGAATACCAAGCTAAGAATCCTCGAATGCGGGCCTTTCGTAATGCGGTATTAGATATCTTGAGATTTTTTTCAAACTACACTTTGACATGTGTTCCTCGTGTTCAGAATGTTATTGCAGAGTCACTTGCAACATCAGCAAGTAATTTGAAAATTCCGATGAATTCAAACAATAAGTTTGAAATTCATGTGAAACATTGCCCAACTATCCCTGATAATCAAAGGTATTGGCAAGTGTTTTAAGATGATAAAGAGATCGAAGAATTTCTGCAAAATAAAGTTAAATTCAAAGACAATTCTATTGATGGGGATCATGATGATGGTGAGGTAGATATAGAAGTCAATCAGATAGAAGTTTTGCAGCTGAAGGACAATGTCATTCCTAAAGGTCTAATACCATTAGAGGAGCTGTTTGATCAATATGATGTAGCCCGAAAACCGAGCTTGCTACCAACCGAGAAAGGAGTTGAGGATGTGAACATTGGATCAACAAAAAATCCTAGAATGGTGAAGTTATCAAAGGCGTTGCCTCCACATGTAAAAGCAAAGTATATCAGTTTATTATCTTCATTTACTGATGTATTTGCGTGGGATTATTCAGATTTGAAGGCATATGATACAAGCATAATTCAGCATATCATTCCGATCAAGCCAAATCAAAAGCCATTTCGACAGAAGCTAAGAAGAATAAATCCAACGCTGCTGCCCTCAATAGAGAAGGAAGTGAATCAGTTGTACAAAGCTGGTATAATTGTCCCCGTAAGATTTTTAGATTGGATTTCAAATTTAGTGCCCATGCGCAAGAAAACAGGTGAGATTCAATTATGTATTGATTTCAGAAATCTGAATAAAGTATCTTTGAAAGATAACTATCCATTGCCCAAGATGGATCACATAATTCAAAGAGTAGTTGGAGCATCCCGCACGTCGCTACTTGATGGGTGTTCAGGTTATAACCAAATTCTGGTCCATGAGGATGATAGAGATAAAACAGCGTCACCACTCCGTGGGGAAATTTTCATTATGCCAAGATGCCTTTCAGATTGAAGAATGCTGGTGCGAACTTTCAACGGGCAATGGATATTGTATTTGCTAATGAAAAATATGTCTTTTTAGTTGTTTATCTTGATGATTTGACAATTTTCTCTAATTCAGATGAAGAACACCTTTATCATTTGAAGATTGTATTTCAGTGATGTAGAAAGTATGGTATATCTCTCAATCCAAGGAAGAGTCTGTTTGCTATGGATGAAGGCAAGATTCTTGGTCATATTATATCAAAGGAGGGCATCCGTATTGATCTATCTAGAGTGGAAGCCATTCAGAAGATTGATTTTCCACGAAGTAAAAAGGAGATCCAATCATTCAACGGTAAGATGAATTTCTTACGTTGCTTTATGCCCAATCTTGCAGAACATTTAAGGGAAATCACAAACATGTTAAAGAAAGATAGTGTAGTGAAGTGGACCGAGGAAGCAATTATGTCCTTCAATTTGGTGAAATTGGCCCTTTCTTCAGCTCCGGTTTTGATCAGCCCAAATTATATTCAAGATTTCATTTTTCTTTCATTTGCCTCAGATCATACTATGGCAGCGGTCTTGATGCAGAAAAGAGACCAGCTCAAGAAACCAATTGCATTTTTCAGCTAAACCATAAGGGATGCAACTTTAAAGTATAATATTATTAAAAAGCAAGCTCTTGCTTTGGTAAAGGCATTGAAAGATTTTTGAGTCTATATTCTGCATTTTCACATCCTTGCTTATGTCCTTAACGCTGCTGTTAAAGATGTCTTAGTGCAAACAGATCCAGAAGGGAGACGAGGCAAATGGATTGCTGCTTTGTTGGAATATGACATGGAGATCAAACCAGCAAAGCTCATCCAAGGGCAGGGGCTGGAAAAACTAATGGCTGAGTTGAATTTGCATGCCTTGGACATTAATCTCATTGCTAATATGTTCGAGGAAGATGAAGAAAGTTTGCCCACTCAGTTATCATAAATTTTTCTTCTTTCTCCTTGGTATTCAGACATTGTTTAGGTGCTCCAAAATTTGTCACTACCACCAAGAATGGCTAAGAAAAAAAGTAGGACTCTGAAATTGAAGGCTACCAAGTTTTGTATTATGAATAATGCACTCTATTGGAAAGATCCTAGTGGTGTCTTGCTTAATTGTTTGGTTGAAGAAGAGGCAAAACAGGTTATGGAAGACTTTCACAGGGGAGATTGTGGAGGTCATCTTTTTTGGAAGACAAAAACCAATAAAATTTTGAGAGTGGGATATTATTGGCCAACTCTTTTTGCTGATGTGTACAAAACTGTTACAAGCTACCAAGAATGTCAGATTTTTCAAGGTAGGAGAAAATTGCTGCCTTTACTGCTCAATTTGATTGAAGTAAGTGCTCCATTTCAGTAGTGGGGTTTGGACTTCATTGGAGAGATCCATCCTACTTCTTCAATGTAGCACACATGGATCCTCATAGCGATAGACTATTTTACTAAATGGATTGAGGCGATTCCCACTAGGCAGGCCACTGATTCGGTAATCATTTCATTCCTTGAAAACAATATTTTGTCTCGTTTTAGCTGTCCAAATAAGTTGATCGCTGATAATGCAACAACTTTTAAATCTAAAAGAATGATTAACTTTTGTAATAAATATCAAATTACCTTAGGGCACTCAAATACACATTACCCACAAGGTAATGGATTGGCAGAATCCTCAAATAAATCCTTGGTCAATATTATCAAAAAGTTGCTGGAAACGAATACGAAGAGTTGGCACAAAAAACTTGTTAATGCGCTTTGGGCAGACCAAGTAAGGAAGAAGAAATCTGTAGGCATGTCCCCTTTCGAGCTCGTGTATGGTGTTGACATGGTATTCCCGACCTCTCTCGCAGTCTCGGTGGTTAAACTCCTACAAGAAGCGGGAAGCGAAGACGATCATTTGCAGCGAAGAATCAATCAAATGATTCATTTGCAGCAAACTAGAGAGGAGGTTTTTCAGAACACTTTTAGGCTGCAAGAGAGAATCAAGAAGATATATGATCAAAAGGCAAAGGCAGACAAGTTTCAAATAGAAGACATAGTGCTGAAATGGGATGTGCAAAATGAAGACAAAGGTAAGCATGGAAAGTTTGAGAATATTTGGAAAGGACCTTTCAGGATTGCTGCATATTGGGGCCAAAATACTTTCCTACTGAAATAAATGAATGGAGAAGATTGTCCAGGTGGGCCAGTCAACGGTCGACTGCTCAAACGGTACTATTTTTGAAATGCTTTCTGCTGTCATATGTATCATTGTACATAGCGGTTTGTTTTATTTCATTGCAAGTGTGTACTCTCATCATTCATTCAATTTGGGGCCCGAGGTGAAGGCTATAAAACTGAGGTTTGATTTTAGTTTTGGTTTGGATTGTTTGAGTCAGGTCTTTCAGTCGATTTCAGTCTTGAAATTGAGTCAGATTTCAGTCCTGAAATTGAGTCAAGAGTTTGGTTTTGGTTTGTAGAAGTTATTGACTCCATAGCCCAATGGACGAAGGCACTGCCTACTTTCCCAAAGATCTGTAGTTCTTGGCACCTCTAAGGAGCTACCATCCCCATTGGAGCCAATTTTAGTGTCGGTATCTTCATCCCTTTGTCAGTGATCAAATTCTCTTGTTGCATTGCATGTTAGGCGTCTCATCCGATCAGCTGCATTCCATTAGGGTCATGGATCATCTAACGGTAGTGGCTTATTATACATTTTCCCTCATGTTCTTTACCTGCTGGCCTATTTTCATTCATCTAGATCATCTGCAGTCATTTGTTGTCTTTAAATTTGCAAAAGTTATTTTTAGGGTTTTCGGTCTCATTAGGTCTAGGGTTTCGTCAGTAAGGTCTTCAAAATGTTCAATAATAGTCAGTAGGCACATGAGGAGGTCAAATAAAGTTTCAACAACAATAATTTCCATAATCACATGCTCAGTGATTGATTTTTCCTCAAAACCCTGTTTTGAGGAAAAATATAGTTTTTTTATATTTTTATGTACAAATTTGATGTAATTTCATTTTTTCCATATGTAATAACTTCAGTGGCAACCCTGGTCACCTTGCTAAGCTTCAACAACTCCATCACCTGCAAAGCAAGCAAAAAGTCAAAGCATTCAGTTCATCAAAGGCAAAAATAAAGCAAATTGCCCAAAAACAGTGTTTTAAAAGCAAGTCAAAGGCAAACATTACAAAGTGGGTTTTTATAAGTGGAAAATTAAAATCCTATGTATATAAACCATTTTTCATGTTTAAAGAGTTCATTTGTATCCAAAGGAGAAAGAGTGAGCAATTGAAAGGTCAAGAATCACAAAGGAGGCAAAAATCACAGCAACTTGGGCATTTTCAGTGGCACGACGCATTGGGTTTGGAGCGCGGTGCATTGAAAAGGTGAAGCGCATTGAGGCGCACTTTGCAGTGTAAATTTTACACAAGCGTGACACATTGAGAGGGCGCTGTGCATTGGGTTTATGGCGTGGCGCATAGGGTTATAAGCCCGATTTCACCCACAACCTCCTCCAAAACTGCTAAATTTACTAAATCCTCACTTGTTCAAGTAAGTTAGCATTCCTTCGTGATCAATGAGTGAGTTTATCTTGGTGTTTATTGTGATTTAATGGGAAAAAAGTGAAACCCTACCTCCTTGCATTTTTTGTCAAAAACAATTGCATAGGGTTTACAAATTATATTTCTTGCTGCTAATTCCACTCCTAGCCATTTCTCACTCCCTCACTCCTTCATTCCCTCATTTATTTTCTCCCTCTCTTTACATTCTCATCTACCCATTCCTTAATCCATATATCCCTAAATTCACTAATCCTAAATCCCTAAATCCCACTATCCCAAACCCTAGTTAAATATTTCCAAACCCTAATTGCTGTCCCAAAGCCTAAATATTATTCCCTAAACCCTCCTATTCCCCAAAAAACTTGTCAGCAACATTCCCAAACCCCTCATACACATTCCCCTCACAGTACCTCATCCATTCTTATCTTTGGCAGCAGAAACCTAAAGACACCATAAAATCTCTTCATACTCATCTAAGAAAACTCAAACATTGGCAAACATGGAGTCAGATCCTTCCTATGACCGAGATGAGGAGACACTCAGTGATTCTTCTAGAGAAATGCATGCACCAAGGAGACCTCACAAGGGTGGTAAACATATACAAGAGGAGCCTACTTCACTTGCCGAGCTGCTGGCCTGTCCTACTACTGTCACATGCTTTCAACACCAATCTTGTTATCAGTTCTGTGAGATGGTAGAGAGAGTCAAGTACCACCATGAGTTGGCCAAATTGTTTATGCTCCATCTTCATAATGGCCAAGTCACTTTGGCAGGTGTGACATTCACCTTGACACCTGAGACCATTTCTCAAGCAACTGGCATTCCAAATGTCAGTGAGCAGTGGAATAAAAGACAACTGATTGACAGAGAGCATTATGAGCCTTACATCAAGGCTAGTTATCAGAGACATGTCGGTAGAGTTTTTCCCTTCAGGTATCTGAAGGACACATATGCTCCCTTGATGAAACTCATAATTAAATCTTTTAGCTGTGAGGGTCGATTTTCTCGCCTGTATGCCTATCACATCATATTGTTGATGCACTTCACTAGGGTGAGAATGATGAATCTCCCCTATTTTATTTACTAGAACATTGAGAAGATGACCACCTTAGTGAATAGGAAACCTCTTCAGCAACAATATAACAACATATATCATTTTGCACTAATCAAAATTGTGGTCTTACATCAGCTTGGTTTACAGAACATCTCATGGGAGGATTTCATGTCACATGAGGTCTTTACAGGTCCTCAAGTACCCCCAGCAGTTTTTCATGAGATAGGAGGGCCTTCTCATAAGCAGGAGATTCATGAGACACAAACCGCTAGTGTGCCAGTGTTTGTCACCTACCAAAAGGGCATTAGAAGGTTGTTTGCAACAGCAAAACGAGTACTATCTCCACCCGGGGTGGAAGGGGTCTCGTTTCCACCATCAGTAGAGTAGGTATAGGATAAGGGTAAGTAGCCTTTACATGATGAGGGGCCTTCAGGAGGACAAGAGACAAATTTCATTCTTATTCAGGATGATGACATCGATTTGGGCTCACAACACTCAAACCTTAAAGAGATCTTTCGGGAGCAGCAAGAGGACATTCATGATTTGTCTCTCAACCTAGAAAGAGCCAACTGGATAATCAAATATCTATAGCAAAGAAACAAACAGCTAGAGGATCAACAAACCATTATGGAGTTACAAAGCATACGAGAAAACCGACAAGCTGCCAAGAGGAGAAAAGTCATGCTGACACCACTTGAACAAGAAATTGATGCTGATTATGAATCTTGGCTTGAGAGAGAAAATATCCACTTGGAAAAGATGCTAGAGAAGGCTAATAGAGAGAAAAATATGTTGAGGTACATGACCTACCACTACTTGGCGAGAAACAAGGTGTGCAAAAGCAAGAATCAGGATTTTGAAGGCCAAGTTGAAGAAAGCATCGTGGAAGAGAAAAGAGCAAGATAGACTCTAGATCTTGATTGAGGCTTCCTTGACCCAACACAACACTTAGTGAAGGACACTCAGCCCAAATTTTAGGAAATTTGGGAGAGTTTTTGCAATTTTGAAAATTTTGGCCTAAAAAACAGGTTTTTCTGCTTGATGCGCCGCACCACCTGGCGTGCGCTTTTTCTAGGGACCTCATTTTGAGGAAAACTCAAAATTTTTGGATTTTTCATGGAAATATATGAGCACCCACAAATGGCCAAGAAATTTTGATAGGTTTTGAGCTTCCAAAAAGGTCAAAAACACCACAAAAATGACCTTTCTGCCCCTTTTGGACACACAGGAAGCAGTGTTGGGAGAACCCAGTTTTGGAGGGGAAAATGGAGGCCAAATTCAGAAATTCCATTTTTTCTGGAAGGTATATAGGTAGACCTTTCCAACAAGCCCACTTTGAGAAAATTTGGTGCACGGGAAGTCCTCCAAAATCAGCTGCAAAAGAAGATACGTTTAGAGAAATCAACGCGGCGCATAGGATGAAATTTGCTCATTTTGTCCAAAAAACTCTGTTTTTCGCCTAGTTTCTTCACAATTTGACTTTTCTCCTTATAATAGTCAAACTCATGATGTAATTTAATGTGACTTGATGGATTTTTATGTAATTATGTTAAATTTTCACTCATAGAGGTAGATTCATCCATGAAAAGGTAGTTTGCAACTGAATGAATCAGTTCCCTAGTTTTTAGAGGCAAGCTGTTCCACTGCCTACCTTTTAGTTCTCAGTTTAGACTTTGTTGGAAAAACTCCTAAAATTATGAGCTCTACCTCTAAAGGCTAGGATGAGTTGTTTATTGCCTATATCTACTTGTTTTTTAGTGATTAACAAAGGTTGGATTTTTGGGAAAGCTTAGAGCTCCATTGTATACTCATTTCAACAGTTTACCAAAGGAATAGACTAGGGTTTGCAACACTTTATGGGATTCTTGTGGCATTTTGATTTGGTATTGTGTTTCCTTCTGTAATTGTAAGTTTACATGTGTTTTATGTATTCCATCATCTCTCTTTGCTTCATCTTAACTAAATCGAACAAGGATAAAAGTAGAATTCATTGATTTGCAGTGCTCTACCTAGGGTTTATTTAGTTATTTATGTTTTCAGCTATTTGAAGAGGATCCCTGAGACTTTCATGCCCTCTTCAACTCCTCACTAGTCCAAAAGCTCTCCATATCACTCAATTTTAAGTACCCAACATTTTCCTATCTCGCCCCATAGAGATCTTTGCAAAACTGAGCCTCATTCCCTGGACCCAAATCTGCCTTTCACATTTGAGCCAAAAAAACATCATCAAATTCAATCAAACTCTTTTGAACACATACCTAGACTAAGATCAGTATTCACATCAGTCATCTCAAGCCTCATCGATCATATTTTGCTGAGATTGACAAGGAGAGAACCCTCTCCCGACCTGGTAGGGCTAGCTACCAGGTTAAGCGTGGTTTGATGTTACCCTAGATCCTACCTTTCTCAGCCTGAGGTAGATTTAGGCACTAACATGCTATAACGTTATCTGTAGCTGAAGTGGCATTTCATTCCTTCATGACAGTTTGCCCGTCTGTTGACATGCATTACAGGCCTGACAGTATGCTTTCGAATCTTGATGTAGAGTAGGCCACTATAATCCGACGCAGAGAATCTTTTGGGCTGTATCTCGACCCGCATAATGTTTGCCAACAACCCCTCCATGTGCTTCGGCCAGGATCTGTTCACGCTCAAATTCCGGTACATATCGATGCAATATTTCATTGTTGCCCATCTTGTAAAGGTGACCTACAATTACTATAAAATATGTTGCACCTATTACTGATTCCTTCTTTTGCTGGACATAATACCCTTGCGACATATTGCTTGTAGTTAAAAAGTGGATAATATCTTCAAAGTGGCCATCTACAATGTGCATGGCATATAACTAGGCATCCTAGAGTCCTTCTTCTAGATTTGTTGGTTGTTCACTGGTCTCAATTCGGGACAGATGATCCAGACTTGCATTCAGGCGTCTCGGTTTTACAAAAACCTCAAAATCATATTCTTGAAATAACAACAACCCTCGACAAATGCGCCCCCCCAACACAGCCTTATTCACTAGGTACTTGAGCGCAGAGTGATCCATGTACATCTTAAAATGTCCTTTGAGCAGATAGTGACGAAACTTTTGGAGCGCGTATACCATCGCTACTCCTCTCGCTCAATAGTAGAGTAATTCTTCTCTACTTTGGACAACCTGTGACTTGTGAATGCAATCGGATGGTCTAGTCCCTCCACTCCTGGTTAAGTGAGTACCACTCCCAGTGTGATATAGGACATGTCCACATGCACATGAAACTCGACGTCCCATTTTGGAAAGACAAATATAGGGGTTGAAGCCATTTTCTCCTTAAGAATCTCTAGGCTTTTGTTGCACTCCTCGTTCGAGCTAAGTAGCATCCTTTTTCAGCAATTGCTCCATCGGAGCCGTAATCTGGGTGTAGCTTTTGATGAACTTCGAATAGTAGCCCATGTGTCTCAACGTAGCGTGTAGCTATTTTACATTGCATGACGCTTGCAGATTCAATATGACAACGATCTTTTCCAGATCGACCATGAGTCCTTGGTTACAAACCACATGGCCCAGCAAGTTCTCGAAAGGGATGAGGAAAGTACACTTTTTTAAGTTGAGCGTAATATTGTGTCATTGGCAGGTATCCAACATTAATCATAAGCTCGCGACATGTTTCTTAACTAGGCCAAATACGGTCCAGTCATCCAGGTAAACTTCTAAGAATTTGTGGATAAATTCCTTGAATGCGGCTACCACAATATGGGAAAATATCACAGGCGCATTCTTCAATCCAAAGGGAATTAACGTATACTGAAAACAACCCCATTCGGTAGTGAAAATTGTCTTGCTCCGATCCTCTGGCGCGATCTTGATCTGATGATACCTAGAGAACCCATCTGTGAAGGAGTATGCTTCTTGCCCGCCCACATTTTCGGGTACCTCATCTCTAAAGGGTGTTGGAAATGGATCATTAACACAAACATCATTGAGCTTTCACAAATCCACGCAGATACGAATCTCCCCCTTCTATTTCTTCTCCTGTACGACCATAGGGCTGACCCAATCAGACTCCTCGACTGGTTCAATAATTCCTGCTGCCAACATCTTATCCAATTCTTCACAGACCTTCGCTTTGTATTTTGGATTCAATCGATAGGGTCGCTACTTCATTGGCTTTGCATCTGGTTTCAAAGTTATCTTCATCATCCCTAGGTCTCATAGGATCCCCTTCAGCTCCATTATTTTTTTATGGAATAAATCGCGGTATCCTCGGAGCAGCTCGATGACCTTTTCCACAGTGGCATTGTCCCAGTAGGCCCCAAGTGGAGCATACTTCGGCTCTTATTTTTTTCCGATATTCACTTGCTTTGTTTTCATCAGCGCCATGATATCTGGATCTCCTATCTTAGGGCCACACACCTCATGAATCCCTTCGGTTTCCGATATATTGATGTTACGTGGGTCATCCTCATCATCTTCTGCTTATACATTGTAACATGCTAAGGCCTGGCTCAACTGTCACGACTAGTCTGATGGCACGAATTCTTCTAGCTCTATTGGTGTTTTGAATATGGCGACCATTACTAGTTGTAATGCATCATCCACAGTATCCATCCATTGGTCTTCAAAGAGAAATGTCGACAAAAAACCTTCGCGCAGAATATCCCACTTGCCGGTGCCATGCCGGAGCTTTGTTTCCGTATACTAGTTCCTTGGAATGGCATCCAAGGTATGATAAAATAAGTGCACCCATTCTAGTTGATGCTCTGTACCATAAGCTTTGGTCCATTTGCTCAGATGTATGTGCAGATTCTCCCATCCATCATATTTCTCTGTTATTCGTAGCTCGGGTGTCCCAAATCTTATCTACATCATGCGCCTGCAGCTTCGCCAATATTCAAAGGTTCCTTCATGGGTATCCCACCATCGCATTGGTGTCATGTGAAATGCCCATTTGAGTGCATCGAACCGTTGGTACTCTGGTACCACACTTTCAAATTTAACCAGAAAATCCTCTATTACTGTTAGCCCGTCATACATCGACAATTCGCGGTTCTAAACTTTAATGCAATACAGGGATTTCGTCATCATATTACAGTGCAACGTGGTAGCCTTGCTCACCATGTTGCGCCATCGCTCGTCTTCCTCATCTGAATCACTGGCGTAGCCCTACGAGAATCTTTGCTCCTCCCGTGCAGCAATTTTGTAGATACTATCCAATACATCGCCCCTATCTTTTCTACGCGTCGGTTTTGTGTAGCGCGGTCCATTTGTTGGATCTAGCGGAACAACTACCTGGAGATACTTCTTCTAGAATATCATCTTCCTCTGCTTGAGGTTAATAATCCCATTCATATCAATGGCCCAGTCTATCCCTAGCAATGTAGGGTATGGAATAGTTTCGTCCATGATTTCAATAACTTTGAAATCCTTTCGAGTACTTACGCCATCAATATCTACTGTAATGCTGTGCAACCATCCCATAGGCAAGATCTTCTGCTGGTTGGCCATCCACAATTAGATAGGAGACCATTGTAGTGTAGGCTTACCCATGCGCTCCCAAGTCTATTTAGGCAATACGTTTGCATTAGCCACGTCTAGAATGACCTGATCCGTCTCGTAGTCGCCAATTTGCACTGTTAGCCACATTTCCTGACCAGTTCGTGGTGCGTGTCTTCCTATTTTCCAGACTGTGCGAGGTTCACCCCAATCTATGCATCTATTAATTACTTCCTGTAGCCCTCTAACTGCTCGGTTGTCATGAAGCAGTTTTATGCATGTCTCTAAGAAGGTAGTCATCATCGAGGGATCCCTAGTTGGCTCAGGCAGATCCCTACTACCTCGATTAGAGATGCCCATGAAGCTTTCCTTAGCTTCCATATTAGTCTTCCTATCACCTTCTCCTGTGCCTGTGCCACATCGCAATATCATGTTGACTGTGGGTTCGTCGTCACGGGGTTTGGATCTCATCATATGCATGTTTTGCGTTGTTGTAGGAGACGCTGCCTTCTTTTCATGAATTTTTGCTATTAGCATGGGGCAATCTAGCATCTCATGATCGAATTGCTCACAATAAGGACATGATACTCGGGTTGGATTGGTACGATCTCGCGCATAATGTCCTGGTCCTCCATAGTTGTAACACATTAGCTCCCCACGACACCTTCTTGGTCCCATTCCGCCCCGCCCTCGACCGTGTCCTAGGAACCCACCGCGCGCAAATGTCGTGGCTGGATCCTGACCTTGCACCTCAGTTTGCATTTTGTAGGTCAGTGTTTGGTCCATCAACATTCAATAGCTATGAAAATCTCTTTCTTCGTGACCCACCGATCTACAAAAGTTGCAAAAGAGTTACTGGGGGGTCTAGCTGTATTTTGGCAATAAATGATAGTTATCCGTGTTGTGCTTTCCTCCTACCTAATAGATTGCGCACCAGAGTAGGATGGTCACGCTCGGCCCTCTCTGTGCCTCTGGTCGCAATGGTGTCGGTCCCCCTGTGACCACAAAATTCACCGAGACTAGACAATGATCTTTATTGTGTCCCTGGCCCTTGCACTTTATACACCATACTTCCTCCCAGATTTCAGAACGCGACATCTGATCTTGCTTTAACTTTTGTATCTCCAAACACAAATTTTGGACATGTGCTTAGATTTTCTAACTCCCAACCCTGGGTCCTGTACCGGGGTTTCGTGCAATCACATTGCTGCTTCCAGTGCTTCCGCTTGGGTTGAGATCTCTGTTGTGACAAAGCCGACTTCAGATATGGCGTTAATGATGCGACAGACTAAGCATAGTGTTGTGCATCCGTTAGGGTCATGTTGGTCTCGCGAATGGTGCTTTTCAATATTTGATCCAGATCCCACAGGGTCTCGCCAGGCATCATCGCGATCTCTTTGAATCCTACGACTGAATGTGCTTTTGTCTTTGGCCAACTAACCTCCTTTTTCAATTTAGTATGGATGTATGCTATCCCCGCTGTTAGGTTAATGCTTAAATACTTCATGTACCATGTTAGCGCTCGGTCCTACAGTGCGCTGACTAAGATGGCTTTCTTGATGTTATCATCTGCAACTTGCTGCGCGTTCCATACTGATGTTAGTACAAACCAAAATTGTTCTGGGTCTTCGCCTCCAACTCCCTTAAATATTGGTAACTGAATTGTGTTCGCCATCATTACCCTTGATCTATTACCATCCCTGATCCTCTTGAGTTTTCAACATTCTTTCTCTATAGGGTCCCCGCATCCCACGCCTAAACACCCCTTAGGTAAATCCCGGTCCTGGCAACGGAACCATTTGTTGGCTGCTATGGGTATGACCTAGTTTTGGAAGTGTTATTTAGCCAAACAAATCCCGCAGCTACAGGCCCTTTCGGCAACAGCCCATGGAGTGCGGATTGAGTTCTCACCTGAGGTAGCAGGGGAGGGTGTTGGAACCAGGTTTCCGCACCCTAGGGATGTCTTGGTGTGGTCTCGGAGGTTCGCGCACTGGTTTACAGCTCCGCTGTTCACACCAGTCTAAAGTGATTATATTTTTCTTATTACTGTGTTGTTCTATTTTTATGATTCAGAGCTATTCAATAGGGTCTTTAAGCAAACATTTGATCAACATAATCGATTCGCGCACAAAATGAACCCAGATTCACATACACTTATCACATTTACATTAACCAGATATAGAAAGGTAAACCATAAAGACAGATGAGCGATAACACAGAATTTACAGAAGCAAAATTATCTTTATTATTATTCTCCACCAATCCATCCAGATCTTCCTTGTGCACTCAGCTGCAGGGGTCTGCGCACACAATTGCGGACTTTCCAGGCCTTTGCGCACACTGCTGCAGAACCTCTACCTACTACCCACCCCTCAGCTTGGACTTATAGATGCTTTTAGACTATCTTATTCAAGAACCCATTACATTTCATTCCTCCAAAGAACTGCCTTTCCCTCATAGAGCCGCGTTCTATTTATACCCTTCCCCGGCCCGTGATCCTTGCGCGGGCCAACTCTATTTACATTTATTTTTATTATTTTCAGCTGGACTACCCTTTGACTCAATCTATTACGCTTCGTGCTCCGCATACTTCGAAGTTTTTACAATATTTTAATCCTACTTCTTGGGATTTCTGTTCCAAAACTGTTACGCGGGACCTCCGCTACCCAACACTTATTGGGTATAGGAAACAAAACGAGGTTATGGTGGTGTGCAAACTTATCAAACTATAGAATACAATGCACCAACCATCGGATAAGGTCCACCTAGAAGAGGAAAAGGGCCATTTGCAAGAGGATGAGGAGGTTATGGACAAGGTGGAGGACCTATTATTTGTTACAATTGAACAAACTAGACATATGGCTTGAGACCGTCCAAACCCCTGCACTACTTGCACACATGCAAAATGATTAGACCATGCCATAAAAGACTATGTACAAATATTAGCAAAGTGGTAGGATAAATGAGTGCCAAACACATAGATGGTCATAACTAAAGCTCGATGTGACCACCCTCAGGTGTGCATATTAACAAGAGGAGGGACCATAACAAGTATGGATGTTGTGAATCAGCTAGAGAAACCTCATCAGTGGGCTTAGAAGGATGTTGAACCTTATCTAAAGTTTGATCCTGCTAGAGAGAAGTAGACATAACAAGAGGTAAGGAAGGATTTCCTGGTGGCTAAATGGAGTATGTCGAGCTTGGAAATGCAACCACAAAGGGTGGTAATTTAGGATAAACCTCCATCGATCCATGATGAGCTTCCACCAGAAATGACTTCAAGGGAGGTAGGCCCCATCCAAAATTTTCTTAATAGTTTTTTGGATTTAATGAAATACGAGGATGCACTTGAGAAACTATGCAAAATGATTGACCACTACTCGTAGGAAAAGGAAGCAATTCTTGTGCATGGACCGTAGAGAATGGTGAAGTAGGTGTCGTACATGAAACACACGAATAGAGAATTTATGTTTAATGCATAGGTTATAGATTATGACATGGATAACATCATATTGGATTTGGATCTGATGTAAATATATTGCTGAAGAAGACATGGGAATTGATGGGTAAGCCAAAAATAATATGATTACCAATTCAACCAAGGCTTCTTAATTAGTACAAGATATTCACTATAAGGAGATTGGAATACATCAAAGCTGTAACACCCTCCTCTAAAACTTACCCAAGTTCATTGGTCCACCGGGATAAATATGTGATGAAGAGTTACTATGATATGACTCAACTCCCTAAGTATAAATAAGGAAGTGGAATCGACAAACCAATTTTTTTTTTTTACTTCCCTCAAGTGCTACAGGACCCCCAAGGGCTAAACCACCCTTCCCACTACACTAGCTATCATGACGGTGTCACAAGTATAAGAATTGCCTATTATATGTCAACCTCGAGTTTCTCAGGTCATAATACAACAGCCTCTTGTATCCGTGACTCAATCACAACCACCGATTAGTAGATCCTTAACCGAAGTGACCTAGGCTCAAATGGGTACCATAACCCCTCATCTTGGTCAAACATCCAGTATTGGGCAACAACAAGTGGTCTCACAGCCATGGCTGGTCCAATATCAACAACCGCAATTCCAGAAAACTTACCAAGGACTTGAGCAACAAAGCTTTGCAGGTAATGGGCAGCCGTATATTCAAAATGGTTACCAAAAGTCATATCATAATGGTTACGCCCATCAACCTTATCAAAGTTATCAACATCAAATACATTATGCTGGTATGCAAAGACCCACAGCTTAGGCGATCCCATCTTATCTTGGGTATGCTTTGCCAAACCTGAATCAATGATTTCCCTTCGTAGCAACCTTAGAGTTACCAGATATGAATTTGTTAACAAATGATCCAATTGTTTATGCCCCTTGGTGGTGGGCGATTCCTCATAAACTTCCGTCAGATATCCCTAAATTCAATGGAAATTTGGGTGAAGATCCATGGTGTTCATCCAACACTCTCAATGATGATTCGATTAGGTTTCACCTTTTTCAAAGAATGTTAACTGGTCCGGCAGCAAAGTGGTACATCGAACTGCCTAGAGCTTCATTAGATAACTTCAGTAACCTCACCACAATCTTTTTAACCCATTTTCAGTTACCAATAAGGTACGAAACAGGAACAAAGCTTCTTACCAATTTTAAGCAGACAACGACCACTCACATATCTGATCATATTCATGAGTGGCGACGTCGTCATCGAATGGTAAAAACATATGTTCTTGATCAGCTGTTAGTGGAATGGTTTATTAAGTCGCTATTCCCCTCTATTATAGAAGATGTGGCCAAGGGAGGAGTTGTCACTGAAGAGCAAGTCATTGCTCGTGTGCAATATCTAGACTTGATCTATACTCAGTCTGGCACGCTCTACGACAAAATTCCTGATGCTCCTAGACCAAAGTTTTCTATTCCTCCTCCTCCTAAAAAAACAAGGACTCTCATGCCGGCGACGATGTGATTGGTACCACCAATACGCAAACTGCAAAGGCCTCATCTAGAAAATCCCTTGCAGTTTCCAGTAAAAAGGCAAATGACAAACTTCTTGCCTCGGAGGTTAATGTTGTGTCGATCGATAAAGGCAAAGAACCAAAGCAACCACGGGGCAAGAAGAAAGGGAAAAGCAAAAAGAAGAAACATGATGATTCGTGTCCTAAAAAATCTTCTGAAAACCCTTCTGGGAAAAAGAAACCTGGTCATCCATGTTTTATATACGATGAGGATCATTGGACGAGAGATTGTCCACATCAAGCTGAGAATAAGAAGTTCTTTAAGAGTTCAAAAACCTCAGCAGTATTGACTGATCCATTTCCAAACCCAGAAACCAATCTGGTTGCTAGCGACAATGCTTCCCCATCCCAAGTGCTTATGTTGTCCATTTCGAGATAGAAAAATGATGCTTTGATATCGACAAGGAATAAAGATTACGGGAATCCACAACTGTCGAACAACATGGCTACTGATCAGCCTAGTAGTTCGACAACAACTTCGACTGAAGTTGTGCCACCCATCATTCCTGAACTAATGATAAAGCCACCAAAGGGAGTAGTACAAATATCGACATTTAATCCTCATTCGAGAGCAACAGAGAATTATAATATAGTAGAGGACCTGGCCCAATCGCCGTCCGCTATGTCGAAACTTAAATATTGCAAAATTGCCCCTCCTAAAAGCAGGCTCTATTATCAACAATAGGTGGGATTGACCTAGCAAATTCCAATCTTGTGGCTTTTAATCATAAAGGATATGAACCTCAGTTACTAGCTCAACTCGATTTCCTCATTCAAGTGAAAGCCCTCAACAAAATTGTTCATCGAACAATTATTGATGATGGGGCATCTACATGTATTATGTCAATGAGTTGCTAGAAAAATTTAGGCTCACCACCCTTGTCGCGATTGTCAATGACGTTAAAAGCATTCGATGGACAGACATACACCCCGTACAAGATTTTAAATAACTTGCAAGCTGAACTGGGGGGCAAAACGGTATAAATTGATGTTGAAGTTATCGATGGAAACCTCGATTACAACATCCTACTCGGAAGGCCCTGGATTTATGCTATTGTTGCTGTTGTGTCAACATACTTCAGAAAGATTGCATTTCCTTTTCAAGGAGGAAATACAATCATTGACCAACAAACCTTTCTTCCCAACAGTTCACAAGTTACGGGAAGCATCCCGATGATCCACGGAAGCTCTCAATCGCTTCAAAATATTGTAGTAGGCCTACTAAAAGACCCTACATTGATGGGTAATTTTTCCTTACTGCCTCCAAACAATCTAGTGGAAGTGGCCATGGTGGGAACTTGCAATATGGTATCTTCTATTCAGAGGATTTCCGAACATGATGTTAGCATGGATCATCACCAGGTATTGCCTCCAAGCCCCATAGAAATATTGTAGCAATCAATGTTCTCGGCTTGGGCGGCAAACCCAAATCAACACTCATCGAGCATTTAGGTAGATAGGTTTAAGGAATATGGTACCTCTTCAGATCCTTGGTTGCATGTACATTCGACAGATGAAGGAATTTTTCAGTCAAAGATGATAGGAGAGGCACCATGGGAAGATTACCACCATCATTCCCATCTTTCGTATTACAATGAAGATTGTTCCAACAACCTTAATCATCCTTTAGTTTTTTATTTCCTATCAAATACTGTAAATATGGTGGATTTCAAGTGAAGTCTATCCAATATTGAAGAAACTATCGCCATAAATATCTCGATCAAACCAGATGTTGTAGAGAATATTCATGTCGGAAAATCTTGTTCTTCATTAGAACTGGGAGTATATTACGCTCTCTTTTGCGAGTTCAGAGATATCTTTGTATGGTCATATGAAGAAATGCTAGGCATTGACTTGAGCATAGTTGAACATGAAATCAAGATGTATCCAGATGTCAAACTGGTATGACAACGGCTTCGGAAGGTGCACCCAAAGAAAGCCACTGTCATTAAGGCAGAAGCTGAAAAACTTTTACATGCTGGTTTCATTTACCCGGTTCCTTTAACTGATTGGGTATCGAATATTGTTCCCGTGATGAAAAAGCAAGGAACAATTAGAGTGTGCGTCGATTACAAGGATGTAAATCAAGCTTGTCCAAAGGACAACTACCCTACAGCCTTCATTGACTAGATAATTGATGAATGCGCCGGATGTGAAATATTTTCGTTTATGGATGGGTTTTCCGAGTATAATTAAATAAATATCTGGCCACAGGACCAGTCAAAGACTGCATTTATTTGTACGTGGGGCACATTCCCATACCATAAGCTACGTTTCATTTTAAAGAATGCAGGGGAAACCTTTCAGAGGGTAATGAATTATGCCTTCCATGACATCAAAAACATCATTCAACCATATCTCGATGATCTTCTGGCTCATTCACGAAAGCGGACCGATCATCCACAACATTTGAAAGCTATATTTCTATGTTGCCGACACTACAAGATACGACTCAATCCACACAAGTGTGTGTTTTGTGTCGGTTCTGGTCGTTTACTTGGCTTTGTGATTTCAAAGGATGGGATTCGTCTTGACCCATGTAAGGTTCAGGCAATCATTGATATGCCTCCACCTTCAAATTTGCTTTAGATTTAGAAACTCCAAGGGAAAGCAAACTTTCTGAGGAGGTTCATTCCAAATTACGCCAAACTTGCTAAAGGTTATACGCGTCTTTTGAAAAAAGAAGTGCCCTTCAACTGGGATTAGGTTGTGCAAGCTTCCTTTGATGCTCTAAAGTAATCCCTAATAAAAGCATCATTAATGTATGCTCCTGACTATCAAAAGAACTTTAACCTGTATCTAGCCACAACAGATACAACCATCACAACAGTTTTAGTTCAAGAAGAGAACGGAATTGAACATCCTGTCTATTATTTAAGTTGAAACTTAAATGATACAAAAAGCAAGTACTCCTATGTTGAAAAGCTGGCTCTTGCAGTTGTTCAAGCAATATAGATATTTCGACACTATATCCTCTCGCAAAACTACCATTTTGTCAGATTGCAACCCAATGACTTACATTCTGTCATGTGAGTTGCTTGGGGGAAAATATTCAAAATGGATAGCTATTTTACAAGATTTTGATCTGGAATTTGTAAAATCCAAATCAAAGAAATCTCTGGTTTTTGCGGAGTTACTATGCAACTTCCCATTGTTGTCGAACGATTCAACATCCAAAGCATCAATCATGGATGAATCTTTGTTTATGATATCATTGAGTGATCCATGGTATGGAGATATAATCATCTATCTCCAAACCCAAACATATAGGCCTAGTACCTCTCGCTCAGAACAACGACGTACTCAATACCAAGCAAAAGACTACATGATCGTCAGTGATACACTTTACCATCGTGGTATCGATACAGTTCTGCGAAGGTGCCTCACCCATGAGGAGGCCGAAAGAGTCCTGAATGATTGTCATTCAGGCATGTGTGGGGGGCATCAATCTGGTTACACTATGACACAAAATATTTTACGAGCAGGTTACTTCTGGCCAACAATGTTCAAATATTTCATAACCACAGTCAAAAGTTGCCATGCTTGTCAAATCTTCGACCGCAAAACCAGAATACCACCCGCACCTCTGCATCCAGTAGTTGTTGTTGGGCCATTCACCAAATGGGGCATAGATTTCATGACATGTAACCCCACCTTGGTCGGGGGGCATGGGTACATCATAGTCGCAGTTGAATATTTTACAAAATGGGCTGAGGTGATGCCTACATTAAACAACAACAATGAAACGACTGATCTTTTCTTTTTCAATCATTTAGTCTCCAGATTCGATGTTCCACAAGCTATAGTCACAGATCATGGATCACATTTCTGCAATCACATGATGGTTGAATTGGTTGGCAAATTAGGACCGTCCCATGATAGCTCTACTCCGTATTATCTGCAAGCTAACGGGCAAGTTGAGGCGATCAACAAAGTCCTAAAACACATGCTGCAAAGGATGATTGGAGTCCATAAATGGAGTTGGCACCTAATCCTGTACTTAGCCTTGTGGGCATATCAGACATCAGTAAGAAATGCAACCAGATTTACACCCTTTTAGCTGATGTATGGCCTGGAAGCAGTCTTACCAGTTCAGTGCGAAATTTCATCTCTTAAGCTCGTAGTCGACCTTCTCCCTGAAACTTCAAAGGAGGAGGCTTGTTTCTTGGAATTAATCCAACTAGATGAAACCCGTCGTGACGCCGCTTTGGCTAATGAAGCATATAAGAAATGAGTCAAGGCGCAATTTGAAAAGAATGTCAAACCCCGTGTCTTCTTAGAAGGTGACCTGGTCTTACTTTACGATTAGGAATCCGATAAATTGGGAGCAAGTAAGTTCTAGTCTTTTTGGATGGGTCCCTATATTGTTAAGCATGTATTAGCAAAAGGAACATACGAGCTAGTAGATTACGATGGGATTCCACTATTGCAACCCCGAAACAGGTTGTACCTTAAGCGTTATTATGCTTGACTAAGCGTAGTAACTCTTCATATGCTTTTGTTACATTTTTGTTTTCATTAAGAGTGATCATTTTGGTTAGGTAATCCACTTTTGCATTTGTTGCAGATGTCGAACCTATTGGAATAATTTGTTGGATATGCCGATTGTTACACAGTAAAATGTCACTGCCATCATGTCAGTCTCCCCACTGTGCTATAAACTACATTCACCCATACTCATGCTCCTCAAAAATGGCTAAAAAACCCTCTTTGCCTAAGTTAAATGAATCATCGCGTCTGTTAATCAAATAACCGCGCTGACAGGCGAGGCCAGTGTATCTGATGCGCTGCCAACGCGGAAGAACACGTCTTTTCCGCGCTGGTCCCATTTTTACGAACAACGCACCCTCCGTTTGTCCTTTTCGCGCTGACCAGACCTCTTCTACATGGGTTTGCGATGTCAGCGCGGCAGTTCACGAGTTTTCCGCGCTGATCCTGTTTGGGCGAATTTGTTCTAACAACCAGCCTTCCAGATCCCTCCAGAACTGGTTGTTAGCATTGTTGAGGTCGCCATCCTTTCTCTGGCATGTCTGTTCGACTGACCATCCACTTATCTTGGAGGAAAGCTCATCCCTTACCTATTCATGGAGGCCTCTTCTCTTTATAAGCCTCCTCCATTGCCCATGAGCAGGGAGTTTTTTGAGTTTTGGAAGATAGAGACTTTGATTGAGGAATTCTTTGTACATTTTAGTGCTGCTCTTTGTAGGCCTTGGTGTGTTGTGTGAGGATTGTTTTGAGCTTGAGAAAAGTCATAAGTTTGTTGCCTTGTATGTGAGAGAGAGACCTTTTGACTTGGGAGATTTGTCTCAAAGGTGAATGCTTGGAGGATATGCTGGCTAGACCCTCTAGGGAAGGACTCAGCGTCAGGACACCGGTTGTACCTTACTCTACTTTTTGTTAATAAAGATAGATGACTACTCTTATGGTTCCATTTACATTTGTTCAATGATTGATTAATGCAAATTGTATCTTTCCTGACCGATACATAGTTGTGGTTAGTAGATTTTACGCTCTTGTTTGCTCTCTTTGGCTTGTGCAGGTATTCGTCCGCGAGGATAGCGGGGAATTGTGATCGGCTGGAGCGAAAGAGCGAGAGGAGTATCTCTTCGACAAACAAACGTTGGAATCCAAGTAGGTTATTCTCACCCACTTGTTAATTACAACTAGGAACCTGCAGTGTAGCATTGTTCGATTGTTGCTAGACCCCTGTTGGGCTAGTAGGGATCGCCTCTATCCGTAGAGGGGATTTACCTATACAACACCGATGAAGTGAGTCGTAGTACGTGGAACCTATCTTCTACAGCCTAGGCCATCTTTGATCCAAGCGACGAGTTAGTGAGTTTCAGAGGGGTATGTATTGGTCGGTCGACGAACAACATCACTGAATATAGTGCATTGATAGAGCTCCTCTTTGATGCCATTGCGCATGGCATATGCCAACTTGTCGTTAGGCTAGACTCACAACTTGTCATTATACAACTTATTGGCATCTATTCCATTCGAAATCCAGCTATCTTTCGTATGTTCCTAAGGGTCAAGATTTTGGAAAGGTAGTTTCATTCTATTCAATATCAACACATTTCCATAAACTTAAACAAATTAACCGATTCATTAGCAAATTATGTGTTAGATAGACATTTGCAACACTTCATCAACATTTGCATCAAGAACATATAACTTAACCAAAATAAAGCTCCGAAAATCAAAAATATATATAACTGTTTATATTTTTTCACATAATGTTTTGTGTCCAAGACAAAATCGGTCATATGACCTAAAACTCAAAAATTCAAGGAAGCACCCTAGACTAATGGTGTTGGTGATAAAAAGTCACCGCCTATGCAATCATGCGTAAGAGCCCAGTCCATCAGCTCGACATGCTAGTGGTATGGCACTGTAATCTCTGAGGTAACTCGTCGATCCTCACATCCTAAATACCAAGGGTGAGACCCTTGATCTAATCCTGCAATACTGCAAGGGTCTCGGCTACATCCAGATTGTGAGGGACAACCCTCCCTACAGCCTCTCTTGCTGGAACAACAGCTGCTACCCTCGGGCACACTGCTGGTCACACTGGTCCAATATCTACACGAACACATGAGTTTCGATTAGTCTTGATAAACATTTAAAAAAAAACACAAGAAAATTATAAAAGCAATAAACAGAGGCATGGTCAAATATTTTTATCTATGACACCCCATTGCTCACTAGCCAGCAGCACCAAATCTGGGTCACCCCGAAATTCCATCCCGACATATGGATACTCGACATAAACCATCTGCTAACAGTTGAACCACTCGAAGAAGGAATCAAAGAATGAAACCTGTGATTGACTAGCATGTTTGGCCATAAGATCAACCCATCTCTGCATCCCTGGCTCAGTCGGTGGTGGTAGACCGAGTGAAATGTACTGTGGCTGCATTAGTGGGATCTTCTCCAAGGCAAAAGTAGTCAGAATAGAACCATAACCAAAGTTCTTGGATCTTCCGTTTTTCACCTTGGTAAGTTGTTCTTTTATCACCGGAAGTATTGCATCACACCAGTTGAATACCTTTGGTTCAAAGCATTCTAAGGCATACTGCATATAGGATCTGTTAGCCAAGTGGAGAGCCGCGTTGCCAACCAATCTAGCAAAGGTAAATAAGATAGTCCTCAAGGACTGATCAGTGACGTCTCTAATATTGATCTTGCTATCCCTGCTCGACTGAGATCCATCTCTATGGTATCTATGAATATAATCCCTCACGGATTCGCCCCCACGGGCAAAACCTGATAGTGAGAGAGGGGCACCACGCCTCAATAAACCGGTCAAGAAGTATATATCCTCAACAGTTAAAGGGATGGGTTTACCTCTAATCTGGAACACTTGGTTGGTAGGATTCCATGCATCGAGGAAATATTGCAACAAGTTGATTTGTTGCCTCATGCTAGATATGCGGAAGAACTTGAGCAAACCATAGTTCCGCAATGCAGTTACCGTACCTGGATCATGTAAGGAACCCATGTCCTCTTCTTCATGCTCACATTCATGCCATGTAACAACCATATTGCTTCTATGAATCTTTGAAAAACAAACAAGAGAAGAATTAGGATCTTGATTTGGAAAAAAACAGGAAAAATTTCCATGAAAAATCAGTGCAAAAAACTTTCCTCCTTGTGCCCATCACACCTTAGCTATGTACTGGGTGAGATGCATAGTGACTGGCCAATGGCCAGCCTAGTATGCATCACATCTTTTGATGTATACTAGGTGCGATGAGGGGAGAATGAATTTTTCAAACCCCAGAGGCCTAGAAAAGCAGGAAAACATGCTCAGAATTCAGAAAGGAAAGAATGCAATTGAAGAGCTCAGGTTTAGCTCCTACCTGGCCCAAACAGTGCCGAGAATCGTCCACAGAATCTCCTGGAATCAGCTGATGAAAATCAAGGGGGAAAATCACCTCCAAAGCTCCAACAATCCCAAATTTGAATGAAATGGTAAAATGAGGGGTAAAAACTACTTTTAAGTTACTTTTCGCGTAATTCAAGTAAGGTATTAGTTTTTTAACTCATTATTCAAGAATGTATTCTCATTTCTAATCAGTTTGATGGAGAAATTAAACAGGTAGTACGACCGTCAAGAGAACATAGTGTTAATGGTGAATCGAACATCTCTGACCATTATCACGAGCAGTTTTACGCGAAGTTCAAGCTCGTTAAAAAATAAACCTAGCAATGAGCATATGTTCCACCAGAGTTTAAGCTCATTAAAAAATGGACCCACCTTCGGTAAATAACCATTGCGATCGCATTATTATCAGCTTTTGAACCTTGGTCGTGTTCTTACCATCATCTCCACTCTTTTTTAGCCGATCATATACCTCCATTTGATTGTTTACCCCTTTTTGAGGAACAACTGTGACGAGTGATTCTATTAGCCACCTTCTTTCCACTGTCGTGATTGAAAAGTTCCAAACCTTACCTGGAACCAGCTGCTATCTGAAAACATCACTCATTCCTCAAAAAACGAGTCTCCTTTAAGCTCTTTTCATTCGACTTGTAAAATATGAAAAGATTGCCGAACAATTGGCCTCTCCAGCTCCTTAAAGTGATTGGAAGTGCCATCCCTCCTCTAGATTTTAATATTTTTGGACCTGAGGGATCATTGCACAAAAATATCAAGCGCTTGTCTTGTTCGACTCATTTAAACTATCAAAAAGTCATTCCTTTCGTATTATTTTATACTTTTTCAGACTTAAGGGATTATATTACGAAAAAGGATTACTGGAGTTTCCTTTCCGTCTCTTTTCAGACTCTGTAAAATTGAAAAGGACCGATTTTTCTTTGTCGTTAAACTCGTTAAAACAATAGCGACAAACTTGTCCATGCAGACAAGAGCGAGTTTCACTGTTGCTAGGATCGTTAAAACATAGCGACGGGTTTGCCCGAAGGGAAAATTATAGAACAAGCATATGTTATCCTCCTCAAGCTTGAAAAAAATAAAGAGGTATTGGTCAGAAATGACTAGGGAAAAATTGGGAAGAAAACTTGAAGAAAATTTATTGGTAGCAGGTCGCTCTTGAACATGACACTTTCACTCCATCACCATGGTTGAGTCGGGTTGGGTTATTCTGTTCATCGGTCATATCACCATTGGTCCTCCGTACCATGAATTTTTGGGGTTAACGCTACCAATCCATTTCAGCGTCGCCGATATGTTCAAGAGAATTTGCTCAGAGAATTCACCAACCCAGCTTATGTCTCATCCGCTGCAATACCTTCACGCTTCATTCTTTCATGACCGCTACTTGAACCTTGTATCATCAGATCGTTTTCACCTCCACAAAATCATTTGCTCCGTTTCATGTTGTAGATGTGTGATTCATTAAGGCCCTCCTACGATGGGTCACTTCTTGTCGACATCAGCTCATTATCCAAGAAGTCGACTTAGGAACAACCATTTTAGTACTTTGAAGCTTGCATGCCTCAATGGCAAGTTTCTCACTTCTGGTGACAGGTTTACATCAATGACCTTCGATTGAAAGATTTTGTGTGGTGTTCGACGTCAAGTCCCATATTCACACCACGTGAATTGTATTGCAGTACCTTGAGGGTCATTATCATTATCGGTGATTCCTCTCGCGCTTGTTAATAGCTTTCATCATTGGTTGGGAATCAAGCAATGTCTTTGCATGTTCGACTTCAGAACATCTTTTCACATGGATCGATGATCTAGGTGGATATTGGTGGCCACTTGCCAAGTCCATCTGGACCCCCATCATTGTCTCTTTCAGCATTTTCAGTTTCCTTAATTATAGCACAACTTACTATTTTTAGCAGTTTTT
>APFE031735339.1:320680-397070 GCA_000404065.3 Pinus taeda | reverse complement strand
TTCTCGGATAGATCTTTCTAATGAGTTATTGTACGCGTCCAACGGAGATCGTATGCCAAAGTTACGACCCCGGGAAATTGATGTACCAATTTACCCAAAACGGGGCCCACAATTTGGCGTTTCATCTTCTAAGGGTCGGTTTTAGAATGTGAAGGGTTTTCCATTGTTTCTCAATAATAAATAGGCCTTCGAGCCTCATTGTAACACAAGTTTGGAACAGTTCAGAGACATGTAGCCGCACATCTCTTCTCAGAGATAAGCTACCATCGTCCTAGCTGGTTTATTTCCCATTCTGGTTGTAAGCATATTTCGGTATTTTTCATTAATGAAATCAAGTGTTATTTCCGCTGCATCTCTTTATTTATGGTTATCGCATCTCTGTATTTATGGTTATCTCTGTAATCTATTGCGTTCCTGTTTAAATCCGGATCAATCGACTTGTACTTCGGGCGAAGATTGAACGAGTTTGATGACCCTGGATCCAGTTTCATCTATTCGGGCTGTGATATATTCAGGAAAATAAAGACATCAAATGTATATCATAGCTGCACAGATAATCATCCAATCCAAAGGATGATGGCTCTACCAGAATCATCAGTTTGTCACATAGGCGGTTGTCGATCATATGTACATGAAAATGAATTTATAAAACTGAGCATGGGAATGCCTACCTCAGCTAGATCATGAAAATATTATGAATATAATGTATTGTATTGTATCTTATTATAGGTCACCTTTCAGTTTGAAAAACCTCGGATCCTCATGATAAAGCATTTGACCCGACATCAGAAGATTTACAACCTCATGCTTTAGGGGGCAACTGTTATAGACATATTTGGGCACTGCAACCCCAATATCATATGTCCATAAACCAAGGGCTTCTAAGCCCATAAAGGTGTTGTTTCATACCCTAAAGGAGCAAGGTCAGCGGATTACATCATCTCCCAGAAGTTCTCCCTGAAAAACTACTAAGAACTGGTCAAAATAGGACCATACAGACTGCTCAGTGCTAAGGGCGCGATGCATCTCACCTGCCACATGCAAAAAGTGCGATGCATACTAAAAAGCCCTTCTGTAGGGTGTGATGAGTGAGAGCAGACAAATGGCAGAGGCAGTTGGCCAGGTGGAAACCTAGAGAATCTTCTAGAAACTGCCCATTTGACACTTGCCTCTCTGAATTCGCCCAGGGATGAGTAAGAGATCATGAAATCTCCAAGTGGAACCAAGAACTATTGGAGAGATGACACTAATCAAAATCCCACAAGCTGACTCACCCACCTGCAAACATCTATATATGGATCCCTCATCCTAGAGATCCAAAAGGGCTAGAATTTTGAATCTTGTAAGGAAGTGATATTGATTTCTCTGTGGAACATCATATTGTTGGGTGATCTAGCTTTTCATGAGGTGAAGAGGGCTTTCATGCTGGGAGGATGGCGCTGGGTCAGACCATTGCTTTGTAATCCCCTCTTCTACTACTTCTATCAATAAAGCTATTTGAGTTTTCCTTCATATTCTTGTATATCTCCGAATCTTGTATTGATATATGCATTTGTATGGTTAATATATATCTGATCCTATATTGTTTATGGTTATAGATCTCTATGATTTGATGGTATTATGCTGCTTTGACTCTACAGGTGTTCTTTGAAGCGGGACAAGTAAGAAAAGAGTGGCAAAGCTCTGTCAAAGGGGAGAGGAAACAAGCAAGGAGCCAAGCGAAAGATTGAGGTTGGTACTCTTTGCTTCTCTCTCATATATTTCTCATAAAGGAAAACACAAGTGACTTTAGTTTGTTTGTTTCTAAGATAGCTACTCATCTTAGTGGGACTAGCAGTTCTGAATGGACACTAGTTTTCCTGATAACACTTGCTTGCGCTGCTTTTGGATCTGTTGGTGAAATCCAGCTAAAAATCTTTCTTCCTCCAGTTCATCCAACTGCATGAGCCTCTCCTCTAGGGCTCTGCGATCCATCATACCTGTGAGCGCTGCTATGCGTAGGCTAGACACAATATACTCCATAGGCATTACCGCTCCAACCCCATAGACAAGCCTAAAGGGGGTTTTTCCAATCAACTTCTTGCATGTCGTTCGATAAGCCCATAATACTGTAGGTATGCGTAGCTCCCAATCACTTGGCTGAGCATTGCAAACCTTAGGCAGTGCATTTTTAAGCACTTTTTTGAACGCCTCCACTATCCCATTAGCATGTGGGTGATAAAGTGTGCTCTTCTGGTGGTATACCTGAAATTCCTCTGTCAGTGTGCTAATCGTCTCATTTAGGAAGTGCATACCGCGATCACTCATCAAGATCTTCGGATGTCCAAATCACGTCAATACATGCTCAAAGAGGAATTTTGCAGTGGTCGCACCTATGTAATCCTTTACAGGCTGAGTCTCTGCCCAATGAGTCAAATACTCTGTCGTGGTGATAATATACCTTGCTCCCGTCTTTCCTTGTGGCTGAATAGGTCCCATAAAATCTATCGCCGATTTTTCAAAGGGTTACAATGTCATTTGTGGATTCAAAGGCATCTTAGCCCTCCGTGATGGCCTGCCATTCCTTTGACACACATCGTATGCCTTGCAATATGCTTTTGGGTCCTAATGAAGGGTTGGCCACCACAACACTATGCGTAGAATCTTCTTCGAGGTTTCTCTTCCTGCATAATGGCCTCCCGCGGTGCCCCCATGAGCGTCCGCGAGGATGTTGCTTCTTTCGAACTCAGGTACATACCATCGCAATATCTCATCGGTCCCCATCTTGTACAGATGCCCATCAATGACAGAGAAATTTGCCACGTGCACCACTAATTCCTTCTTTTGTTGGACAGAGTATCCTTCTGAAGCAATTCCCATCGTTAGGAAATGTATGATACCTTCAAAATGACCATCCGTGACACGCACTGCAAAGAGCTGCTAGTCAAGCAATCCTTCTTCCATGTTAGTGGGTTCCTCCCCTGTTTTGATGCACGATAGATGGTTTGGTCGCACATTAAATCGTTCAGGCTTCACGAAAACTTCAAAATCATACTCCTAGAACAATAAGAGCCACCTGCAGATTCTCCCCCCCAACACAGGCTTATTGACCAGGTACTTCAACGCGAAGTAATCTGTATACATCTTAAAGTAGCCTCCCAACAAGTAGTGCCTATACTTCTGGAGCGCCTACACCATAGCTAACCCTTCACTCTTAGTGGTGGAATTGTTCTTCTTTGCTTTGGATAATCTTCGGCTTGCGAACGTGATAGGATGTTCCAAGCCTTCTCTGCCAGCTTGTGTTAGTTCTGCTCCCAATGCTATACATGACGCGTCAACAAGCACATGAAACTCTTTCTTCCAGTCCGGGAAGACTGGAATCGGCACGGTGACCATCTTTTCTTTCAATATATCCAAACTCTTCTTATGGTCATCATTCCAGCAGAATGTGACATCCTTCTTTAGCAATTTCTCCATAGGCGCGGTGATCTGGCATAGCGTTTGATAAAATTCCTATAGTATCCTGTATGTCCTAGGGTAGCACACAGCTGCTTCACACTCCTTAGTGCTTCACTGCTATCTTCGTAGGATCTACCATCAGTCCCTGTCTACAAACCACATGCCCCAACAGGTTCCCAAAAGGAACACAAAACGTACACTTCTTGAGGTTGAGTGCGATCTGATATCTTCGACAGGTATCCAGCATTAGGCGCAAGCTTGCTACACGGCACTTAACTAGCACAAATACAGTCCAGTCATCAAAATATACCTCTAGGAACTTATGAATAAATTCCTTGAACGCAAAAACAACTACGTGGGAGAAGATTGCAGGCACATTCTTCAATCCAAATGACATTACAGTGTACTGAAAAAAACCCCACTTAGTCACGAAGGTTGTCTTACTTCTATCCTCTGGCGTGATTTTGATCTGGTGGTACCCAAAGAACCCATTAGTGAAGGAATATGCTTCCTGGCCACCTACATTGTCCAACACTTCATCAGTGAACAGAGTTGGGAAAGGATCACGCACACAAGCGTCATTCAACTTTCTAAGATCCACGGATATCCTTATCTCATCATTCTTATTCTTTTCTTGTACCACCATTGGTCTTACCCAGTCAGATTCTTCCACAGGCTCAATGATGCCTATTGCGTGAATCTTGTCTAGCTCTAAGTGAACCTTCTCCTTATATTTTGGATTGAGAGGGTAAGGTCATTGCTTAACTGGCTTCACGTCAGGCTTCAATGTAATCTTCATCATACATAGGTCCTCGATTATCCCCTTCAGATCCATAAACTTGGTAGGGAATAAGTCTTGATATTCGTGGATCAATTCAACGACCATATCCACCGTCGCGTCATCTTAGTAGTTTCCAATCTTCGCGAATTTAGGTTCTACCTCCGTACCAATGTTCACTTGTTTCATTTTCAACGACGCGGTGATGAGCCCCAGAAATGGGTAATTATTTGGGCTCATTTTGCCTCTTATTTAGACTTAATCCACCATTCTCATTAGTTTCTTGCAAGTTTTCAATATATTTATGCTAATAGAGTGAATTGGGTTAGTCACTTTGCCATATAGTCTAATGTGTGTTTTATGTAGATTTTTTGGACAATTTTGGACAAAGACAAGGAATTTATGAGAAAATGGCAGGAAAAATTGAGGAAAACAGGGAAGATGACTTGTAGGGGGGTGTTTCCTTCATTAATGACCCCTTTCCTCGAATCGTCCATCAGCAACTCGGAGCACAAAGGCCCACATTGATGATTCCAAGGGGCAGCCGAGCAAGTCAAGTAGGGCTGCTGTTTATCTTCAGTTCTAGGAAGCCAAGTTCCTTGATTTTAGGAGGACTATTGGAAGTCCCCATTTGTATAAATAAGAAAGCTTAGAGCCTCAGTAGGTTAGCCAGTCATTAGTAGAATTTTCACACTTTTGTGCAGCACTTGTTCAACTTATTTTCGAGTTCCTTTTTGAGAACAATTTATGTAATGTGACTGCTATTTTTGATAATGAAGATGAAACAGTTTTTGAGCCAGCACTGATCTCTTTCAGAGGGATGAAGCTCTTGGGTTAGGGCCCAACCCAAGCTGACCAACACCCCCTACCTTGTACTTATATGTTTTTGCTTCAGTTCATGAGTTAATTTATATTACATAGATTCATTTTACTTTGTTAGATTAGGTTGCTTTTGATGGTTTGCATAATTGTTTTGTATTCAGTTGCTCAAGTAGGTTACTATAGTGACAAAATAAAATTCAAAAAGGCCAACAATAGGCCCTAATCTCCTTTCTCCCTTCTTGGGACTATGATTTGAGGTCAAAGCACTACTGCTGCCACCAAAAACACAGTTTTTGCTCTTCCATGCAACTGCTAGTGTGATAACTTGATTTGGGAAAGTTGATATTGGTTCAGATTCATTTGCTTGGATCATTTACTATTCTTTTTCCATAGATCTCTCGCATGCTTTTCTGTTCATAAGGTGCTATTCAACATTTTCTGTTTTTAGGTCAGAAATTAGGTCAAGCTAGAGAAATCTCAGTTTTTAGTTCTTTCTTTGGTCAATTTTGATAAGTAAATGCGTAGATCTCTTGCAGGATATCTTAGCCCACCATACATCCATAACACAACCAGCACCAGGTTAGTTCTCATAGATTTCCCCACTCATTCTGTTCCAGACATAAACATAATCACAGATATGCAACGGAAATAGTGCTTCATTTCATTAATGTAAAATACTGAAATATGCTTACAAACAGTAATGGAAATAAACCAGCTAGGGCGATGGTAGCTTATCTCTGAGAAGAGATGTGGTGGCTACATGCCTCTGAAATGTGTTACAATGAGGCTCGAAGGCCTATTTATTGTTGAGAAACAATGGAAAACCTTTCACATCCCAAAACCTAACCCTAGAGATGAAACGCCAAATTGTGGGCCCCGTTTGGGTAAATTGGTACATCAATTTCCTGGGGTCGTAACTTTGGCATATGATCTCCGTTTGACGTGTACAATAGCTCGTTAGAAATATCTATCCTAGAACTACCACTTTGGGAGGCAACATCAATCAATGGACCCATGTTTCCCCAGATTTCCCAAAAAATGTCGTTTAGGGCCTCAAAACGGCTCTGAAAGTTCAGGACCCGAAAAATTGCTAAAAATAGTAAACTGTGCTATAATTTAGGAAACTGAAAAGACTGAAACAGACAGTTGTGGGGGTCCAAATGGGATAGGTGGGTGGCCACAAACATCCACCTGGATCACATTCACAACGTTTCACCGATTTGCCCTAATTTCTACGTTTTTTCTGTAAAGCTGCTTTATTGCCATTTGAACAAATCCAACCATCACGTTCATTCTTGATCCCCCTTGACAAGTTCTGGACACCTCAACACCTTCATCTAGCCTTCAGTTCCCCTTTCCCATCATTTTTCCACCTTCAAAACTCCAAAAATAGCTCTTGGCCTCCTCTTGTAGATCCCCTGCAGCCTCTTGTAGAATTTCCTGTGAGTGATTTTTCAAAATCTGATCGCTAGGGAAGTCTCCAGAAGGATACTAGGGGCTTCTTAGGACCTCTCCACACCTTCCTCCACCTCTACAACAACCAACTCCATCTTCCTTTGCCACCAAACCTCTGTACAGTCACAACCAAATAAATCACAAGCATAATAATTTCACATAAAAACACTCAAAAGTACAAAAAGATGATTTCTTCTCATTCTTGTCAGAAGTAGCTTGAATAGATGCAATTTACCTTTTTAGTAGTCAATGGCCCTAATTTCATTAGCTTCCATCTCTTTTCTTGTAAAAGTAGGGTTAGTGGGTAAAATAGGGTTTGCTAGGGTTTGCGTTTCATTTTAGTTTTCATTCTCTTTCTGCAAATAGAACAGTCCCTGTAGAGTTAGTTTCCTTTCAACACAGTTAAAAGCTTCTTATGAGAACTCATAGAAGTTGGCTTAAGCTCCTAGCGAACTTGCGCCAACTGACTAAGTGACAGCCTGTAGTAAGAGCTAGTACTTGTGCATACAACACTATCGCTTCCAAGTTTGTCACGAACTACCGGGTTGATAAAAGTAAAGAAGGAAGCCTCAGGAGTTGCAACATTATTGTTGTAATACTGGAGCCCACCATATTTTTGGCGCCATTGCCGGGGAAACGTCAGAGTATTTTTTGATTACTACTTTCCGTCTATTTTTTATTGCAACATTATGCTAAGTAGTTTATTTCAGCAAAAGTAGAGTAGTAGTTTCATTTCAATTCTACAAAAGTAGATTAGGCATTTCTTGCTTTCATTTCAATTCTGCAATTTTATTTCAGCAAGCGTAGATTAGGCATTTCCTGCTTTCATTTCAATTATGCAATTTCATTTCAGCAAGCGTAAATTAAGAATTTCCTGCTTTCATTTCAATTCTGCAATTTCCATTCCAGCAAAGTAGATTAGTCATCTCCTGCTTTCGTTTCAATTCTGCAATTTCATTTCAGCAAGATTCATTTCAGTTAGTTGCAATTTGTTGTTCAGTCCATTTTAGTTTTGCAGGTACAAGCAGAAAAAACAAAAATCACCCAAAAAGAGATTTCCTTTCATGCCTCGTAGGAAAGACAATTCAGAAAAATTCCTACCCAACACCCCCACCACATCACTAAGTCACCCTTCTCTCTTCTTTGGTGGCAGTGATCCAGAAGAACCTATAGGTGAACCTCCAAAGATATACGAAGATCCTATAACAGAAGAAGAGCAAGAAACCATTCTTCCTAAGACCATGGATGAAAACATAAACGTTAGAGGAAATGGGGAAAGAATAGAAGGTGCCTTTCCTATCTGGGAGATCAATGGGAACACTAAAATGAAAAACATAAGTCCTTCAGCTTTACCTCACTTCCATGGATTGACTACCAAAGATCCTGATACCTTCTTGATTGAATTTGTTGTTCTCTGTCGAACCTATGATTATGCAAAAGATGAGCAGAAGTTGAAACTGTTTCCTTCTACCCTCAAGGATGCAGCATTGTGCTAGTTCATGGGGTTACCTGGAAACAACATCAACACCTGGGCTTAGATGCAACAAGCCTTTAACAACAAATATTGGGACTACTGTAGATCAAAGGATACCAAGGAAGAAATCTTCCGAATGACCATGGGAAGTGATGAGTCCTTAGAAGACTATGAAGAGAGGTTTCAACTTAGTTATAAAAGGGCCAGGTGCACACTTGACCCCGAATCTCTGAAGTTGGTCCTGCTCAGAGGAGTCCCTGAAGACCTTCTAGATACCCTCCATTTGTTGGCTGGGGGAGACATCTACCAACTACCTTATGATGACATAAAGACTATGTTTAGAAACCATTCTAGGTCAGTGAGAACGAGAGGTAGGGGAAGTCAACCTTTAGCCAATACATCCTCATCCAGTTCATTCCTTAGAAGCGAACTTGAGATTTGGCTGGAATATTTCAAGAGCGAGATGAGGCAAACTCTTGCTATGCAAATGGATATCTTGCATATCAAAAGGAAACAAGAGGAAGTCGAGAGGGCTTTGGCCATCTTTTGTCCCAGGTGTACTAGAAAGCATCCTAGGAACGAATGTCCATTGAACTCTATAAAAGTGTGTTTAATCTGTAAAGAAGACCATCCTACGAATTAGTGCCCTTCCTTGCCCAGACTTAAAACTGCATATCAGGGGGCTGAAGGAGCCACTGAACCACTCTATTTAATGAACCAAAGGAGGCCACATGGGCCCAAACCTTACCAGCAGGGAATGCAAGGGACATCCCAGACCTATTACAACCCTAATTAAGCAATTTCCATGCCTTCTTTGGGCCCCCCTACTCATCCTTCCTGGGCCACACCCCCTCCTTGGTCGTATCCACCTCAATACCAGGCTCCACTAGTTGCTCATTCATTTTACTCTTATGCTTAGTCACAACCTCAGTGGAATGCACCACATCAGGGGTGGAGGCCCTAGTACAACTCTTCTCCCACCCTTTTGCCTACACCACCTGTTCAACCACAACCATTACCTCCTGCTCCACCAATGCAACCTCAAATACCTACTCAACTGAACCTGAACCCCAATAACAGACAAGCCCAACAGGTATATAGTGGAGAAACATCATGCCCGACCTATGCTGTGGAAATTCAGGAAATTAACCTACGACCTGGGAAGGTTCTCCTAGATAACCAACCTCCTCCTAAGGAGGATGAGGAAGAAAAACAGGAAAGTGAACCAAAATTCATTCCACCCTTTCTTGAGAGATTAACTGGAACCACTCAACCAACTCTAGAAGAAACTGAACTTCTGGGAGAATTGAAACAATAATGTGTAAAAATACCACTTCTACAAGCCATAAAGGATGTGCCTATATACAACAAGATGATCAAGGAGAAGTGCTTCATGCACCTAGGAAGGCGCAGGAGAGATGCTCCAACCCTCAATGTCATAGGACAACTGTCCGACCTGATGTTGGGGCAGGTAATCTGTCCAAAATATCTAGACCCTGGAAGTCCTATAGTCGATGTCCACATCAATGGCACCGTAATCCCCCATACCTTGATTGATATAGGGGCTGCCATTAATGTGATGACCAAGGACACTATGCTCAAGCTCAACTTTTAGGGCTCCCTGAGAAAGACCATAATAGTACTGCAATTAGCAGACCGCTCCACTGTGACCCTTGAGGGGATTGTGGAAGATGTAATGGTCTCCATCGATTCTTGAGAGTACCCTGCTGATTTACTAGTTCCCCAGCCAAAGGCAAAGCTCACTAGGTATCCTCTCATCCTGGGAAGACCTTGGTTGGCTACTGCAGATGCCTACATCAGTTGTCGAGCTAGGAACATGAAAATCAAGAATGGTCATATGTCCAAGCAGCTAGTCCTATATCCTCCTGCCCAACCTTTGTTAGGACATGATTTACCTCTCTGGTTGGAGGAGGAAGATGAGGATGAAGTCTATTCCGCACCATTGTGTACAGTAGAAGATACCATGGGGGGGCCCACAAACCGAGGATGATCTTATTGAAAACTTGATTCAAAATCCACCCCCCAGTGTGTTGCTATTAGAAGAGTTGGTGGAAGAAACCCAAGACAATCCCTTAGTTGATCTATGTGTGGCTGATCTGACCTCTCTTTGAGTTAAGAATGTGGAGTTCGACTCAAAAAGAATCGTGAAGATCAACTCATCCCTATCCACCTCTCAAGAGAAAGAACTGTGTAGCTTACTGAAAAACCACTTGGATGCTTTTGCTTGGAGCTATAAGGAGATGAAGTGAGTCCACCCTTCAGTCTGTACTTATCACATTTACATTAAAGAAGATTGTAAACCAGTTAGGCAGCCTCAAAGAAGGATGAATCTAGCCCTCAAGGACATTGTCAAAGAAGAACCGCAAAAGTTGCTGGATGCAGGATTCATCTACCCTATCTCTGACAACAAATGGGTCTCTCCTTTGGTGCTAGTGCCAAAGAAAAATGGGAAGTGGAGAATATGTGTCGATTATCGAGAACTAAACAAGGCCACCAAGAAGGACCATTTTCCTTTACCTTTCATAGACCAAGTGTTGGATGGCCTGGTGGGGAAGAAGTTCTTCTCCTTCCTAGATGGGTTTAGCGGGTACAACCAGATCCAAATCAACCCAGAAGACCAAGATAAGACCACTTTTACTTGTCCTTGGGGTACCTTTGCATACCGGGTCCTTCCTTTTGGGTTGTGCAATGCTCCCACCACTTTCCAGAGAGCAGTGTTGAGTATATTTGCTGAACTGGTTCATGATTCAGTGGAAATTTATATGGATGACACTACCCCTTATGGTTCTAACTTCTAGGAAGCTTTGACTAACTTGGGAAAAGTTTTAGCTAAGTGCATTGAAATGAACTTATCCCTCAGTCCTGAAAAATGTGAATTCCTGATGACTGAAGGGACCATGCTGGGTCATACAATTTCTCAACAAGGATTACAGGTGGATCCCAACAAAATTGCCATCATCCAAAGGGTTCCACCTCCTCAAAAGGTAAGAGATGTTTGGAGTTTCCTAGGCTTAGTAGGGTATTATAGAAGATTCATTAAGGATTTTAGTAAGCTAGCCTCTCCATTGTTTGGTCTTTTGGGGAAAGATGTTGAGTTCATATCGACTGACAACTATCAAGAGGCTCTGGATACCTTGGAAAGTAAACTAGTGACTGCCCCAATTTTGAGAGGTCCAAACTGGGCCCTACCTTTCCACATTCATATAGATGACTCGAACAAAGTGATAGGAGTAGCCTTAGGGAAAGTTGATGAGAAGCTGCCTTATGCCATATATTTTGTAAGTAAAAACTTGTCCAAGGCAGAATTAAACTACACTGTAACCAAAAAAGAGCTCCTAGCCATAGTCCATTCCCTAAATAAGTTCAGACACTACATCATCGACTATCAAACATTCGTACACAATAATCATGCTGCAATTAGGTATTTAATGAAAAAACTAGACGTATATGCTTGTATTATTAGATGGTTACTTTTATTTCAACAATTTGATCTAACCATTATTGATAAGCTGGGTAAGGAAAATGTTGTTGCTAATTTTCTGTCTAGATTAGATCTGCGTGTAGGTGAAGAAGGACTGGTGGATGATCAAATTCCAGATGAACACTTATTTCCTATCTCAGTACTCTCTCCATGGTTTGCTGATATAGCAAATTACTTGGTTTCAACACAATTTCCACCACACCTATCCTCAAAAGGGAAAAGAAAGATCGTGAGGAAAAGTGCCCCATTCACTTGGATTGGGGGCAATCTCTTCAAACTTGGCCCAGATCAAATTTTGAGGTGATGTATCAAGGAGGAGGAAGTTTTTGACATTCTCTTAACCTGTCATGATGGGCCCTGTGGGGGAAATTTTGCAGCAAAGAGGACCGCCTTCAAAATTCTACAAGCAGGTTACTACTGGCCCACTCTTCATCAAGATGTCAGGAGATATATCAGCCACTGTGACCGATGTCAAAGGATGGGGAAACCTACTCCAAAGGATGAGATGCCCCTGCAACCTCAAGTGACTTTCGAGCCATTTGAGAAGTGGGGCATGGAATTTGTGGGTCCTATCAACCCTCCTTGAAAACATAAATCTTACATCATTGTGTGCACTGATTATCTGACAAAATGGGCAGAAACAAAGACGATCAAGGCAACGACATAAGAAAAAGTAGCTGAGTTTTTGAGGGAGAATATATTCTGTAAGTTTGGATATCTAAGAGAATTAGTCACAAATCAAGAGAGTCAGTTTACATCCAATCTGATTGAAGACCTGCTCACACACCAAAAAATTAAGCACAATACTTCCACCCCTTATCATCCATAAGTGAATGGATAGGTGGAAGTCACTAACAGAGTTTTGGAAGGAATTTTGACCAAGGTAGTAAGCAACAGCAGAAAGGATTGGGCATATCAATTGGTTGAGGCCACCCGGGCCTATAACACCACTTGAAAAACCACCACAGGGTTCATACCCTATGAACTGCTCTATGGGAATAAGGCTTTGCTGTCAATAGAATTTGAATATAACACCTTAGGATGGCAACTCAACTAGACCTAGATTTCAGCCATGCACAAAAGGGAAGGTTACTTTAGCTAAAAGGATTGGATGAACAGAGATTGTAGGCCCTTCTTCACTCAGAGGTATTCCAACTTCAAAGGAAAAAATAGCATGACAGACATCTCAAAGAAAAACAGTTCCAGGAAGGAGATTGGGCGCTACTGTATGATTCAAGATATAAAGATTTCAAGGGAAAATTGAGGACAAGATGGCTGGGACCGTACACAATAGAAAAATGCAATGACAATGGTTTAGTTCTAATCCAGACCATCAATGAAAAAGCCATCCCCATGCTCGTCAATGGGAATAGGTTGAAGATCTATAGGAATCCCCTCTCCAAGCAGGGATTCATTGAAAATCTGAGTAAAACAGCGTTGGTAGTGGAGTAGGTCTCTGCGTCCACCCCACCCACACCTTAAAAAAAAAAAGAGAGAATAAAACATCCCTGGGCGAAAATATCCTGGAGGTGCCCAGGGTAGGTAGTGAGGGTGAAAACCTCCTGGAGGTGCCCCAACTGTCTCAAAAAAAAGAGAAAAAATGAAAAATAAAAAATAAAAAAAAATAGAAAAAACAGAAAAACTAACTTCCTTTGAATGCATTGTAGATTGCAGGAGGGTCATAGTAGAAAAAAGGACACGGTCTGGCTGAATACACCCCTAATAGATCATTTCTCCATCACCATTATCTTTTCCCAGGCCCTGGCCTCACTTGTTTTGGAAATTTTGCATCCTATAGGAAGCTCTGTGCATTCTACAAGAGGCTCCTGTAGAAACCACAAAGAGCTTGAAATCAAGTTCAGAAAGAATCAGAGGGCTAGAAATTTGTCCAGAAGACCTGTGGACCTCCCTGTCACCATTCATCCCTCCAATACTACATGTCCACTCGCTTCTTTCCTCTCTACACAGAAAACACAGAAATTCTGTTTCTTTTGCTTTAAAAAAAATGATGAAGAATAAACAACAAAATTTCTAAACTTGTTTCTTACCTGGTGCATACTAGCTACTTTTTCCTTTTCCTTCAGAACCTTCCTCAACTATCTTTTCAGTCCCTGCTCAAGCCTCAACCAGAAATTTTAGAGGGAGAAGCAGTTATAAGAAATCCTTCAGGATTCCTGTAACAGCTGATCCCTTAAAAAAAAACAAGCTCCAGAGGCAGGGTCAGTGCAGCCACAGGTGTATACAGTGCACAAGGAGTCATTCCTGATTAAGAAGATCACTAGCATGAGATAGCCTGGTCACCAGTTTAGAAGCCATGAGCGGCCAACAACAACAACAATCTAAGAACAAAGTGCCAAAGTCTGAACATGTAGAGCATGATAGCGACTAACAGGTAAGTGGCTAAACCCGTTCCTCTGTTGCATAAATACGATTTTGAAACTACATTATCATTGAGATGGTCACAATTAAATGAAATCGGTGGCCAGCTAACTGGCCACCTTTGTCCAGTTCGAACAATCCTCGTCAAAATCAAACAACGCTCAGTGGATGCAATCGGCACATGTGTTCAGTCAACTCGGGAAGAAAAACTCAAAAAAGGTAGTGGTGGCGGCAGATAATGGAATGATGGAAGTGATTGCGGGTAGGTGGTATGAAGTATCATAATGGCACTGCAGTAGGGACTAATGGTCTGGATGGGGATAACGTACTCTTCCTGCCACCTCACCTCGTCACCGTAGAAAATGCCATAAGCTAAAGTACGTTGCAGTCGAAGCCTCCACCACCTTTGTTTTCATTTGCATCGACAATTTCCTGGCTGCAACAACTCATCTACCACCTTCAGAACCTTGAAATAGTCGCTCTCTACCCGTTTCGAAACCCTTCCGCTTATGGGTCTCTACAGGAGCATTATTGCACTCTACAGGAGCAGAAACACAGTCTACAGGAAGGCTAGTGAACAACTTTGTAGAGCGAAAACTCGAGATTTTGTGCCAGATTCAAGCTCGAAAGAAGGCAGGCTCGGACAACCCACTCTGCATGTTAATTATCTACAAAATGTGGTGGATTTGAAACAAAGAACTGAGGTGAAAAAGAAAGGGAAAGTGAAAAAAAAAGTCTACCTATGTTTTTCGGAAATATATACAGTCTCTCCATTTTACTCTCTGCACTAAAAGTCTATCTCTTTCTTCCCCATATTGTCATGTATGAAGAAGTGATGCAACAATAGGAAATTAAGTCTGTAAAGCACTGAATTTGCATTACGTGGTCCGTTAAAGAAAAACACTGTCTTGCTCTCTGTGTTGTTTTCTAAAGAAAAACTATTGATTTCCTCCAACAACCCGAGAAGTAAAGTAAGGTTGAGAATAGAGTTTGAAGAGTAGGAAAATTAAAATTTATTTTTTTTAAAAAGAAGAAACACGAAAAACTCTCTTTGATTCTAGAAAAAACCTCATTTGTTCCTCTGTTTTCAGGTTTGAAAATTTGCTGCCTTCCTCCTCACCTAAGAATTTCCAGCAATCACTAAACATCACGATAGGGGGTTTTATGAGAAAGGAGCCTTTGAATTCCACCAAATTGCATGAACACCCAGAAGTGGTAGCCCTCTTTACCAGGGAAAATTGATGCCTTTCTTTGAGAAATTTCATCGGTATGATGAGGAAGTTAGAGATGAATTTTTAATATCTTTAAGACCCCATTCAAAAACCCATGCTAAAGTTAGTTTCAAGGGTCTAACCATAGAATGTACACCAGAATTCATCAGTAGAATTACAAGTCTTCCAGTTGGGGTCCCCTAGAGCAAAGAAGAAAAACCATTAGGACAGGTTGCTAAAAAAGCCTTTTTCCAGCCTGATGAACATCCGGTGGAGGATAAGAATGGGATCAGAAGGACAAGTATACCTTATCCATGGGGTGAGGTCAGCTACCATATCATGAAATATATCTCCTGTGAGGGAGGATACAATATAGTCTATGGTTATCATTTCAGATTGTTACATGAACTCAGATATGGAATGGACCTACTTGTATCTAGAAAACTTAGTCTTCCATATTTTCTCCTGCAATCTTTGATAGAATGTAGCACCAAATTGAACGTAGGGGTTCCAGACCAACTAGCTCACCATGGGCTCATTAAATTACTGGTGTAGGATGCCCTACACACATACACAATCCCTATCACCTGGGAGATTTTCATGAACATGACTAGAGAAGATGACATAAAAACTCTCATTGATGACCTTAGTCCATCTCGCAGTGAAGAGGAGGAGCAGAAAGAGGAACTTGAGAAGGAAATCCATGATGAAGCACAACATATTCAATTAGACGAAGAAAAAGAAGAAAAACAGAGAGGAGAGGAGAAACAAGACACAACCGTAGTTGAACCTAAAGCAGAGAAGAAAATATCATCAAAAGCAGAAAAAGGGAAAACCATAACAGATAAAAGGAAGAGGACAAGAACTGAAAAGAAGAAGCCTAAGACAACCAATAAAAAGACTACCACAGGAAAGGTAGAAACTCAACAAGTAGAGGAGAAAACAACACTAGAGAGAGTAGAAACAAAATTAGAAACAACAGACATAGGCAAAACTGCAGAGGAAGAAAGAGAAAAAAAACAAGAAGAAGTGTCTCTTGAGACACTAGCAAGAGAAGCAGTAGCTGTTCTTGCTACACTTAATACTCCTAAGCAAAAAGGGAAAAGAAAAAGACATCCATCTATGTATTTCAAAGCTCAAAAGAGCACCAGAATCAAGATGGGCAAGCCTCATCCACCTTCGAAATAACCCATCATCATTGAGGATGCACCTACTATAATAAAGGAGGAATCTCCCTCCAAAATATCCATCACTTGCGAGGGAGGAAGCCCTAATATCTCTACCTGGAAGGAAAGTATCAAATTATTGGACTCTAAAGCAGTCCTACAAGAGACATAAACCTCTCTACAGGAGACATTAGCAAAGCGCAAAGAAACTGAAAAACTCAAAAGGAAGGCAGAAGAATAGTCCCAAGAGGAAGATAAGGCAAAAGAGTTACCAGAGCCTAGACCTCAGCCTAACTTAGGCTCCTACTACAACCTTTTGGAAGGTGGGAAGATCATCCCGCAAAAGTTTTCAGTGCCTCTTTTCTTTGAGCTGGAAAAAGAAAGAGTCAGGACCCACACATGGATGTAGATTACAAAATCCAAAGGGGCCAAAGACATAGGGCACATGGAAAACAAGTTGAGAGAGATGAGCAGAGAATTGAGCATGGTAAGACATAGAGAGAGCATTAGAAGATCTCAATTGCAGGAAGAAAATGAATTGTTGAAAAAGCAGCTACAAGAAAGGGAACCTCAAGGAGGAAATGAGTTGTCAATTTTGAAAGGACAACAACAAAAAGAGGGACCCCAGGCAGATAGTGAGGCAACAGAGAGACAACAACAACAAGAAGAACCCCAGACCGACAGTGAGACATTGATGAAACAACAATAAGAAAAAGAATCCCAAGCAGAAACTGAAGTGCTGATTTTGAAAAGGCAGCGACAGGAAAAGGAAGCCCAGTTAGCCTACATGGCTAGCTGGGCAATGGAAGCATTACAGTGCAGGCAGCTAGCCAAATCATATGCATTGTACCTGAAAGATCAATGGCTCCAATTTTAGATTAAAACACTGGCCTAGAGGGGCACAATATCATTTCAATATTATGGCCAATTTATGCATTTATGTGATCCTAGTTCAACTAAGGATAAAGCAAAGCAAGCAGAATTTTACCTACACAACATGGCACTTACTGACATGAATTAATGGGATCCAAATGTTGCATTGGGAGACTTGCAGCTCATGGCTATGGCTTCTTGGATGAGCCATGAAGAAAAGAGAGCAGTGGAAATTTAGAAAATGATGGCAAAAGGGCTGAGTGGGCCCCTGATGATTAGAGCAGAACCAACAGAACCCTCGGCTCTCATCTATGCCCACCAACACCTTGTAGCTAATCCTCAAGTTCTCCCTGACTATGTTGACAAGAAAGCATAGGCTATTGCTTATTTCGAGGATATGGAGAGATTGTTTGGCGATGAATGTATTCATGCCTGCATGAGAAGGTGGAATACATTGCCACACAACCTGAGGATCAGGGATTATCACTCCCCAAATAGGATGAGGGAAGCCATGAGGAGAGTGCCCCTATATAAGCACTCAATGCAAAATTTGAAAGCCAATTGGATTGCTCTTAAATTTAGTCCTCCACTACTGCTAGGACTGTTGGAAGGAGTTAAGTAGGAGGAAGAACAGAAACAATGGGAAGAAGTGGATAGGAAAGCAGGTTTCCATGATAGAGAGGAAGACATCACATCAGAGTCTTGGGACGTTAGGGAATTTGTTAGAGCCATTAAAGATGAAGAGTTAGATTAGTTGCTCAAAGGATGAGCAACCCATTTAGCAGGGGGTGATGATGAGCCCCAGAAATGGGTAATTATATGGGCTCATTCTGCCTCTTATTTCAACTTAATCCACCATTCTCATTAGTTTGTTGCATGTTTTTGAATATATTTATGATAATAGAGTTAATTGGGTTAGACACTTTGCCATGTAGTCTAATGTGTGTTTTATGCAGATTTTTTGGACAATTTTGGACAAAGACAAGGAATTTATGAGCAAATGGCAGCCAAACTCGAGGAAAACAGGGAAGAGGACTTGTAGAGGGGGTGTCTCCTTCATTAATGACCCCTTTCCTTGAATCCTCCATCAACAACTCAGAGCATAAAGGCCCACATTGATGATTCCAAGGGGCAGCCGAGCAAGTCAAGTAGGGCTACTGTTTATCTTCAGTTCTAGGAAGATGAGTTCCTTTATTTTAGGAGGACTGTTGGAAGTCACCATTTGTATAAATAAGAAGGCTTAGAGCCTTAGTAGGTTAGCCGATCATTAGTAGAATTTTCACACTTTTATGCAGCACTTGTTCAACTTATTTTCGAGTTCCTTTTTGAGAACAATTTATGTAATGTGACTGCTATTTTTGATAATGAAGATGAAACAGTTTTTGAGCCAGCACTGATCTCTTTTAGAGGGATGAAGCTCTTGGGTTAGGGCCCAACCAAAGCTACCCAACACCTCCTATCTTGTACTTATATGTTTTTGCTTCAGTTCATGAGTTATTTTATGTTACATAGATTCATTTTACTTTGTTAGATTATATTGCTTTTGATGGTTTGCATAGTTGTTTTGTGTTTCAGTTGCTCAAGTAGGTTACTGCAGTGATAGAATAAGATTCAAAAAGGCCAACAACAGATCCTGATCTCCTTTCTCCCTCCCTGGGACTATGATTCGAGGTCAAGGCACTACTGCTGCTACCAAAAACACAGTTTTTGCTCTTCCATGCAATTGCTAGTGTGTAAACTTGATTTAGGGAAGTTGATATTGGTTCAGATTCATTTGCTTAGATCATTTCCTATTCTTTTTCCATAGTTCTATCGCATGCTTTTCTGTTCATAAGGTACTGTTGTGCTATACAACAACCCCCCTTTTCATAAAATCTTACTTTAGAAAATTATAATATGAAATGGGTCCCTTTTAGATTAAATTGGTATTAATCCATCACTCTTCTAAAGGTTCGGAAATAAACAAAACATTTTAAAACCTTTTTGAAATAATCGGTCTTAAAAATAAAACGAATAATTCTTTATTATTGCGATAAAGCGATCGCAAGATCGCATATCGCAACAACAAAGGATGCATAACCATGACCCATTGATTTTCCCCGATGTGATAAGAGAGAGTAGCCAACGAATATCAAGAAAACAAATAATAAAAGGTCCCTCCCCTTTGCTCTGATGCGATATCGCAATCGGCAATCGAGTAATGCGATGTGAATGTAACGAACTCTCCTCCTTCAAACTCCCGATGTGAGTCAAGCGACATCGCTATCGGCGATCGGGGATTCCATAAAACTTCAATAAAATTTCCCAAGGCTTCCTCCGATTTCCGATTGCGATGAACTCAAATGCGAATTTCGAAAAGGATTGATATGATTTCGCTATATTATATTAATTATCATTGAAAGCCTTTTCTCTTCCCGATAGTGATTCGCTCGCGTCCAACCGCCAAAAAATAAAATCCACGCTTAGACTATTATTCGACAAGTAAAGGATATAATGAGCATTTAAATGATTGACAGGTTTTAATGACCAATTAATGAGCAGTTATGCCTAAATCCCTTCAGAGATTGTATCCGCGGGAGCCTTATGATAAATCTTCCATTATTCACTGATTGACACAATTCCCCCATACTTGGTTTTCGCCATCTATTCTCCGCATTACGTTCATTTTTCTCTTGTGCAGAGTTTTTCCGCAGTAACGATTCCAGACCAAATGGGAAAGAAATTTAAGAAGTCTGGAACGACTTCAGCTTCTATGGTAACAGGACAACATGCCACCAATTCGGGACCAAGCAAAAAGGGATTAATCTCAAATACCACATGTCTCGGCCTTGGTAGCACTACTTGGCAAAATATTTACAACCTGGTTGAAGCTGAGGAACCTCAGCAAACATCGGTACAAGCTACAACAGGTTCAAGCCGGAAATATGAAGCTACTTTAAAAGATTTGGCTGATTTCTACCTATAGAGGATAGCAGCTCGAGAGCAAATTCTTCAGTATACAGATGTGGTGAGATGGGAAATTAAGGAAATTCCAATTTCATACAGAACATTCTGCACTGTTGATGGGAGAGTATTCGGTTCATTTCAGCCCAATGATTTCAGACAAATGTACCATTTGCCCAAACTAGAGAAGAAGTACAATAAAGCATTTCTGGAGAAGTTTCGAGATGAGAATGAAATTGAGTCAGGGCCTATACGAGAATGGATATAGAACCCGATGAAACATAAACATGAGTCTTCGGGTAAGTACTCCATCAACTCCTTATGCTCTCCTTATTGTTATGCTGGAGTCATGATGTGTCAATTGTGGGGATTGCATGATTCTTCAAAGTTTTCCATAGAGATGGTACATTTGATGGAAGCAACATGTAATAGTGAAATCATGGATTGGGGGACTATATTATTGGATAAGTTGGCTACAACTATTCTTGAATTTAGAAACAAATCCCGTGTTACTGATAGGTTTATCCCTCCATTTTATTTTAGTGCCTATATTTTGGATACCCTCTGTTTTAATTCCGAGTTTCCTGTGTTAGGGTGGAGATGGACTCCACATGACCCTATGCCTATTCATATCTACCACTAGAAATTATGGAAAGCTCATTATAAGAACCATTTATACCAAGTCTGCAATGGATTCATGCTACCTATTTACTATGCAATTTTTGATAAACCCGCCCCTAAGATCTCCTCTCAGGCAGAGATTGACTTGACAGCCTTAGGAACCTGGTTTGGAGAAGAAAAATTCACTTATGTAAGAGTTTTTGGCAGTCAGGCCAGACCTCATGTCCTCCCCTTGTACATACCGGACAAGCTATTAGCTCGCGAAATAGCATATCAGCTTACAACTGCATTAGCCACAAAAACTCTTAGAAATTCAAAGAAGCAAGTTTGGCCTCCTTTTCCTCTAAGGTGTGGCGTCTATACTCTGCATGATTATAAACATGCAGAGAAAGAGGCAAAAAAAATTAACATCCTAAGTCTCACCACTCTGCCTAATAGACGTTTCGACCCGAAGAAAGTCATCTATAATGCTCTAGATCAAGCCAAGCTCACTAAATTTGAACATAAGGAAGATGAGTTTGATGACCTGTTCTCCTCCGTCGAGTCAATATTCCAGGTGCAGCAGCTAGCTAGAATGAGATACCATGATGACAAGTTAGTAGAATTTAATAAACTTAGAGAGCAGAGGTTGCAAACTATGCCTCTAGATTTGTTAGCTACTACCCCGATGATACAATCAAGCGAGCCTGAGCGGCAGCTTACCAGCGAACCTCCTGCTACATTCGAAATCTTTGAAGAAGTCCAAAGAAGAGAGTAGGAGGAACTCCGGAGGTTAGAACAGGAAGAGGCACAGAGGAAAGAACAAGAAGAGGCAAAGAGGAAAGAACAAGAGGCACAGAGAAAAAATAGAGAGGAGGCAGAAAAGAAAGAACATGAGAGAATACAAGAAGAAGAATAGAAAAAGCAGTAGGAGCAGAGCAGCAAGGAGGTGAGTGTTGATACTCAAGTGGACCCAAGATTTCTCGAGGAATGGAAACAATTTAATACAATTATAGGCAAACTTGAGACCTCAATGGAAGCCGAAACATCCAAAGCTGCCGATACACAAGATACAGCATCAAAGGAGGTTCCAAACAAAGGAACCAACAGTCTACCCCCAACTACAGTAGTAGAAATAATTCTGAAGAATCCTTCCGATCAAATTATTTTGCAGGTGGAGGACATTCCTCCACTAGATGTTTTCTATAGCCAAAAACACAGGGATGTAATAAAGCGACAGCGGAAAAGGAGAAGGATTGATCAACCTTCTCTGTTCCCTGAACAAACAATAACAACCAATGTGGTATGGAGAGAAGAATTCGACCCCTCCGATGACCTGACAAAGTTATCTCAATATGCAGGTACCTATTCAGTAGCCACCATGGATAAGGCATTGGAGGTAAGCAATTTGTTAAAAGAAAAGGATCAAGCAATCGCTTCACTACAAGCACAACTATCGGAGGAACAACAGAAGTCAGAACAACTACAACAGCAGCTGTCCACACAGCAACAGTTAAATAACCAGCTCAACAAACAGTTGCATGAAGAGAAGCAGAGGATCGATTCGGGAGCAATTCAGAGACAGAAGGAATTATTAGAGGCATTATCAAAGTTGAAGGCGATGAATGAAAAGATGGCAAAGACAAAAGATGAGCAAATTGCTCAATTATCAGCTCAAGTAGAGAGGTTCAAGAGTCTTCCCCAGCCTGCCGAGTTCAGAGTAGAGGCAATGTAGATTCACAAGGCATTAATAACACAAATAAGATTGTTATGTCATGAAATCGCCCAAGTTGAACCTCTGTGCGACATAACAATATCTATAATAGACAAATTAGTTGATGCCAGGCAAGATTTAGAGAAAGCCGATGACACTTTGACAGATTTTCTTACTTGGCAGGACTCTAATGAGGGACAGGCAGCAAACTTGCCCAAAATTTTAGAATCCCATAAAGAAATCCTATTCACGGAGTGGCAGTCACAATTAATGAAAGCATAGAGAGCTGTTTCTAGATGCAAGTTATCTACGAGCAATTTAATTGACTTGATCAATAATACTCTCTATTTATCTAACATGATTTCTCAATGTACACCAGGTAAACTATTATCAGCCAAGACATTGGAGTAGTCATGTAACCAAGAGCTAGAAAAGAATGGGAGGTTGATCTCAGGAATTAAAAGTTTAACTTGGGACACCTGTTGGTTGTTCCTAGTAAAACCATACAGTCAGAGAGCCGCCCTCAAATGCCTGACGGATGCAATCGGGTGTATCATTCCCGATATACATGATGCCACCTATGTTGCTCAAATCAATTCTCGTCTTAGCCGCCCTCAAGAAGTGGAGCCAATGCTGGCAATATGCCAAGTCAGGACAAAGGGAAAACAACCAGAAGGATGAATCATCGTTGCCGATTACTAGATCACTGTGGGAGAGATATTTAAGATCGGATTATACCAATTTAGTAGCATTTTAATTTTGTAGTTTGTTAGCTTAGTTTAGTATTTATAGACCCTTTCATGTATTTAGAAAGGGTCGTAAGTTTTTGTATATTACTTAAGCCTGAAGTTGCACTACTGTACTTCAGGCATATTCTTTTATGAAGACTGGACCAATCTTTCCAATTTTGATAACGAAGCTTTGATGTGAATGTGCACTATTGCTTTTATTTGAAAGTATTTTTGAATCAGAAGAAGGAATTCAAATTGCGATTGGCGTAGGGAATAATTCGCAGCTCATATGGTACTATTATCTATGTCTGAATTTATTCCTTTTATGTGAATTGTTGTTTGGTCATTTTTGCTATTAGTGAATGTGTGAATGTGTTTTAAACAATAAACTTTATACTTTCCACTATTGGATGTTTACAGTTTGCTACTCTCTCAATCATGCATGTATCGGTAATATAAAAGAGAAGTGTAATATTGTTTTATCAATTACTTTGTTCAACTATTTGAACGAAGCAATTATCATTTAAATGAATGTCTTTGTTTATTGCATAGTGTCATCTATATGCCTATCAGCAAACACAGATCATTAAACGTTGCACTTAAAGAATAGAAGCTTCCCGGGATAAAATAGTCATTTACGTTTTCGTTCATAGAATAAGTCCTCCATTTATTATCACTTATTAGAAAACCAATCATTCATTCACCCCCTTTTATTCTTTATAAGGAAATTGGTCCCATTATATCCAGTCGGAGCCACCATCCCAAACGGAAAAGGAGTTGTATTAAGGTCCGGACCGGGTGGTTATCCCCCAATGTTGATGTAACGATTTTCGGGGCATCAACAGAACAATACCTAACAGTGCAAGACCAAGGTAGAGGGAGTTGCTGCCGAGGCAGATTTCTAGCTAAGGAATCCGGATCAGTGTTGCAGTTGCACAGACGATCGGAGAGGAGTAACTTGACAATTGGCAGAAGGATTTCCAGGAGGCAAATCGGGACTCAGAGGGAGTCCATAAGAGAACTTCCAGACAGGAAGTAGAGAGACTTGGAGGAGTCGAACTGAGAACTTTCAGACAGGAAGTAGATAAGATAAGATAAGATAAGATAATTTTATTAATGTCCAACAAATGACCATAATAGATCAACGGGACTGTCAGTTATAATGATTACATCATGCCAAGCCGGTGGACCAAACGGTCCCCTTTAACATTTCTTTTAAAAAGCAAAAAATACATCTATAATCTAAGTAATGTAAATGTAGAAGCTAGACGCTGTCGGCTTCGAAACAAAGCATTGCGATGAAGCAGAGAAGGAGAAGAAGAAGAAGGAGCGATGAAGAAGGGAAGGAGTCTCCGACACAGTTCCTACTCCTAACATCCGAGGTCGAGAGAAGAAAACTGAGAGAAGCTTGTCAAAGTCTGCTGTCCTGTGGGCATACTGGGCTGTCGCTGCTGTCGCCTGGAGGTTCTAGGGAGCCTCCCAGGGGTGCATCCAATCCTGGAGCACTGGTGTAGTCTGGTGGGTCAGCCCCCCGGGACCGCACTGATATGGTCTCAGCATTTGCAGGTCGATCAATGGTTCTTTTGGTGCCCCGCGCTGATGGTTGTGCCCTAAAGAAGTTTGTGATCTTCTGCGTGGTGTCTGATTTGGTGGGGGGCTGAAGATAACGGGATCGAAATCTGAAGGCCTCCTGGAGATAAAGTGTAGGGCATCTCTGATCAACATATCTGAGGAAGCTGGTCAAAGTCTGAGAAGACCTGAAGAGACAATGGAAACGACCTCGAATTTCGTAGTAAGCAGGGCATCCGAAGATGAAGTGTCTCTGTCTCTGTCTCCTGTAAGTAACAGAGCTGGCAAATCCTATCTGCCCTATCGATGTGGTGATCTGTCTCCACCCGGAGTCTGTGAGACCCAACTCTGAGCTACCCGAGTGGGATTCTAAGGGCATGCATCCAATGCTGGAACGTGTACTGGGGTCTGATGATGAGCGCATCCCTGATCTCCAGGCAATGCTCCGCGTAGAAGGCCATTTTTGGACTCAACCCATTGGGAGGATTGGTCCATGTAGTCTGAATGTATCGTCTGTAAATATCCTCCTTAATGATTTTATTCAGCTCTTGCTGATTGGGAAGGAGGTGGCCTGGAGCATTCAGAGAGTACTGAAAAGGAGGGAGATGGTCAATCTGGATTCCTGAAGCCTCCAGAAGCTCTGTCACACCGGTATACCAACATTTGGATCGGCCTGTTTGCATACGGGCGATGTTCTCAGAGGAGCAATATGCTAAATATGGGTATCTGTCACGACCCTTCCTTGTGTTTGCCAGGCCTCGGAGCCTGTGTAGGAGCGACACTAACCTGAATATCACCTCTAGGCGGAAAGGTTGAGCCTCAAACTCTGCTAGAATGATGTTATGAGGAATTGTCTGATTGCGCCTAATGAAACAACGCAAAAGGAGGGTCTGGACCCGCTCCGCTGAGGCCCAATCTGACTCTAGGAGAGAGGGACCCCAAATCTCTGAGCTGTAAAGCACTGTGGGGCGAATCAAAGTGTCCATGATGCTCATTTTGGACGAGATGTCCTGGAAATGGTGCCAAAAACTTAGAGAGACTTAGCAGGAGTCGAACCAAGAACTGAGGGAAGTAGAGAGACTCGGAGGAGTTGATAGAAGAGCAACGAGATGGCCGTGAATGGGCTGAGAGATTAGGATAGGCTGGACGGAGCGTCCAACTTTGTGGTCTGGAAAGCCATGATCTTGTCTATTCTAGACAAGCATCGTATCAAGGGCTTCGCCTTGAGAGTGATGGCTATTCCAGTTGACCTGGTAGCTAATGAAAGGTACCAGGAGGCAATGGCTAAGGGAAAGTGCATCATCCTTGATGGGGTCAAGGATCATGTGGTACCACATATTGCCGAGAAGGAAACGACAAAGGAAATGTGGGACATTTTGAAGACATTGTACTAGCATACTTCCTTGCAGAGGAAGATGCTCCTGGAGAATTAGCTAAGGTCATACCAGATGCAGAAGGGAGAGCAGATAGATGTCTTCCTCTGTTGGTTGAAGGAGATCCGTGACCAACTAACTTCCATAGGGGCCACGCCAGATCAGGAATTGATGGTGAGGAGCGCATTTAATGCAGTCTTCGAGGATTGGGAGACATTTGTCCAGAGCATACTAGGTAGGACGAGTCTTCCAGATTGGGAAGAACTGTGGGCAACTCTTTGTCAAGAAGAGATCAGACGGCTGACCAAAGCGGGGAGTAGTGGAAAAGGGGTCAGGATCAAGAAGATGAAGAGGATGCATCTCTAGCATCTGCGGGAAAGCAAGAGAAGAGGAAGAAGAAGGACCTCTCCAAGGTCAAGTGCTTCCATTGTGGGGAACTGGGTCACTATGCGAATCAGCGTCTGAGGAAGAAGAGTAAGGGAAAGGCTTCTGACTCGAAGGCAGCTCCAACGAAGGCGGAGAAAGAAGTTGAGGAGGATGACGATTGTGCTATGATTGCTCATGTGTCACTTGAGAAGAAGTGGGGAGACATCGAGCTATAGCTAGGAAGACTATAGGCGATGAGGGGCAGGATCCTTGAGGTACCCAACCTCTTGGATTATACCTTGCTATGGGAGCCCCGAAGAGGAGTAGCAGGACTGGCAGATGTAGGTAGTGATGGATGCAGATGAAGCAACAACGAGTGCTACAGTGTAGGAGTCCCCAGGCAGCGCAAGGCTAGCAGGTTACAACAGTGCGAGAAGCATGGGAGTGTTGCACAAGTGCAAGATGGCACAGAGAGGTGTGCAACGGTGCGAGATGCAGGGAGTTGTTGCAGCAACGCAGAGGATTGTAGAGGGAGCATTGGTTAGCGGCAGAGAGAGCTTCAACATTGGGAGTGTTTCAAAATTCTAGCCTGACAAGGATGTTAGATGTTGGGTAGATCAATTACTTACTTCTCAGTAACTGAGTTGCAGTGCAGTAGCAGTAGCAGTGTGCAGCATGATGAGAGGGGGATGCAGTGCAGATGCAATGTTGGGAGGATGGACCAGCAGCAGCATGGATGCAGAGGGAGCTACCGTATAGATGCAGTAGTGGCAGTGGGAGGGCCATGGGAAATAGTACAAGATGCAATAGTGTAGAGGATGTTGGGCGGGGAGGCCTAGCATCAGCACAGGTACCGATGCCGAATAATCAGTGTGATGCTCAGTGAGGAGTATTACTAGAGCACAGTCGTTGCTAAGAGGGAGTGTTTATTTGGGGTAGCATCAGATGTACTCTAGCCATGAAAATTGGTGGAGAGGCTAAAGCACATGAGATCTCCAAGACCCAGGAATGGTTTGGATAGTTTGTACCCGGTTTGGGAGATATTAAAATAATTAATATTTTTAATGGAGTTCCTAAGTCTAAACTTAGGAAAAATAAAATATTAATGGGTATTAATATAAAATGGGTTAGAAGGTTCCAAAAGTCATGGATCAAGCCAAATCTAATCTGAGCCATTGATTAGAGATTTAATCTCGGCCGTTGAAGGACCAACGAGAAAAGTATAAGAAGAGGCTTGAGGGTCAGTTGGAGAACACACCAAAGTGATTAGGCATTCATTTTGCTAGAGTGGGGTTGCTAAGCAAAGTTGAATCAGTTATCAATAATGAGGGGCAGTGAGTACGAGGCAGAGAGGCAAAGACAGTACTGAGAGACCAGCACAGAAGCAGAGAGAGCGAGAGCAACAACAGTCCAGGCTACGCAGAGCCCAACAGAGACAACGTAGAGGTCAGAGGGACTACGTCATCCACACAGAGGTTGCTGGAGTGACGCAAAGGGTCCCAGAGGCTGCGCATTGCTTGAAAAGGCTGACGCAGAGGGTCCTGGGGCTGACGCGGTCAGCAGGAGGCTGATGCAGAGGCCAGAAGGGCCAACGCTGAGCTTCAGCTGTACTGGAGAGGGTTTCGTGCGACAAGTTTTCTTAATACCTATTTCCAAATATAGAGGTATTATTGCCGTGTATTTTTCTCTGTTGGGTGAGCCGGTTAGGCACCCATTTGTACTCAGATAGACTGCATAATAATATAACCCTCTGAATAGCTGCACCGGTTTTCCTGCATTGGGTTTTTCTGGGGACATTTGTCCAAAAATAAGTGTCACTTGTGTACTTGTTTTCTTTCAGTTGATGATCTGTAGATGTTGTGACTGTATTGTGTTTATTTCAATATTTAAATGTATTGAATAACTTGTTCGAATTTAAACAAGTAGAAGAAATAAACCAGCAGAATACAGATTAATTTTCTAACGGATAGACTTAGAAAATTCAACATACAACATATAAAGGATAAAGTCCAATTCAACCTTGTCATAGGCTTTCTCCAAGCACTTATTTAAAAAGAGGCTTTTTGTTTAAAAAATAATCTTTTGGTTAGTCTCTTGAGCTCACTCAAGACCTTCCTAGGTAAATGTAAAATTATCAAGAGTAAGTCTGCCCTTAATAAGAATGGTTTGCTCCTTTTGGACTTCTTGGGCAACCAGCAGCATATTCTTCTTGAACAATGCATTTGCTAGGATATTTGTAGGAGACATTGTTGAGAGTGATTGACACCATTCGCCTACCAAATCCCATTTGAAACTTTTAGTGTGAGCTTGACAAGGCCTGCATTGAGCAGCTCCCTTGTACCACCACTTTTGAGTGACTCCTTACAGATCTTCAAATATTAGGGTCTAACCAGATGTCACAGCTCACATTCTTGTTGTAGAATTTCACCGGACGACCTTTAGGGCTTGGGGAATTTAGTTGTTGAGCTCTTTCATGGTGACCTCCAATTGATCTAACTACAGTTCCCTAGAAAGATAAACCCTCTCATAAGTTTTTATCTTTTGCGGACAACCTGTTTAACAAGCTTAATGTAAGCATCACACAAAGAGTTTGATTGTCATGAAATGAAGATCCTTTGGAAGTAGGCTTGAAAAATCTCTCAGATTTCCATCATGCTATGTGAGGTTGCCACTAGGATCTCACATAACCAAAATCCGCCTTGATTTCCATTTTCTCTTTAGGTGTTGGAAATAGAATTTTGAATGCACATCCCTGTCAGTCATCCATTGCATACCCCCAATCCTAGTGCCTCTTGCTTTATAATTGCACTAATCATTCCAACATACTGGCTACTTGTTGGTGGAGCTTATTGAATGGGTCCATTTCTACCCTTTGCTGAGCTTGCTGAAGCTGATTCTGAACTAGGTTTTCTTTCCCAAAATTTGTCATATAACATCTTATGTGCTGGTGTTTGACATATTTTATCATTGAAATTAAAAGAGTTTTTTTGGAGACTGATAAAATTCAGTCATGTTTGGATTTTTTTAAGATGATTAAAATTGAATTTTTGTTTGTTTGTTTGTTCTGTGAATAAATTCACATCAATTTGAATTTATTAATAAACAATGAAATGCAATGAAATTTGTCTTCAGTAAATAAAGATAAATTAAATTCAAACCTAATAAATTTAATAACATGTCTATATTTAATAATGTCATAACATGTTATACCTAACATGTCCATATTTATTAATGTCATAGAAATTTATCATATATGTTTATAAATGTTGAATTATGTATTCTCTTGAACTTAATGGCAAATTTGATTATATCAATTTGCATTGGTGATTTCTTTCTTACATTGTTCCTGAATTTGAACATGAAAATGAACTGAGTGACTTAGATAATATCAATCAGCATTTGCATAGTTTCTCCTTCTGGTTATCTCTTGTTTAGGCATGATCATTTTGGTGTGCAAAATTTTATGAGTCACTTTTGACACAGTGTATCTTCCAAAAATCAGAATGTCATAGAAACTTTATAAATGTTGTACAACAGTTATCAGGTTCACATGCAGGGCAAGAATGGTTTCAGAATAAAGCCAGTCTCATTGATATCATGTCTGCTTGATAAAAATGCACAATTCTATAGATGCTGATGAGTTTGCTCACTAAAAAGTCTCCATGTTTGTTTTGTCCATTTATGTTTTGTCTTGTAGTCGTACCTGTTTTCATCAACTTGTTTTGAATGTCAACAATATGAGCACTTTCATTATTAATATATATTGCGAAACAGAGAGAGACAGTCAGTTTAAGTAGACTCTATAATAATTACAGGAAAGTTTGGAGATTGTGAAAGTAAACTAGAAAGCATTTATGGATATGGGATTGTTAGACAAAGTGGGCAGTTAGTGCAAATAAACAAGCACGTGTTTGTGTATGGTAATAATAGGAAAAAGGAACAGTTAGACTCGCAAAAGTGAAGAGTCTTGGTTCCCTTCAGATATCTTTCCTGCCTAAACTTGTTTTCTTTTGTTCTCCCTTGGCTCATCCCTCTTTATTAACTTGTACTTTGATTTCTGTGTTATTTCTTTCCGTAACTTCTGATTTTATTTTTCTTAAATGTCTTGTAATGGAGCAGAATGTATTTCCATTCTGGCACTCTTGGTTTTTCAAGTCAATTGTCTTTCCAACTTAATTTTGTAAAACATTTGGAGTTTCATTTCTTTATGCTTTTTTACCTAATTTCTCTAACATTATTGAACATATGGACTGCTGTGCAGGGTGTAGTTCATTGGCCACCACCAGACCAAGCCCTAGAAAAAACTAAGGATGCCATCTGGCAACCTTCAACTAGCAATTATGGTCCAGATGAAGGACTACCAGACCTTCGAGAGGCGCTAGTTGAAAAGGTACTCTTCTGATTAGCATGCTATTTGTTAAGTTTTATATCTTCTCAATCCTTCATGATCTTAGAAATAAAATACTTCTGTTGTTTCAATTTTTCTCACAAATACATAGATTGTAATTGTCACATACCTCTATATCTGGTCCCTATATGGCTATATCTTTACGGTGTGATTTATGCATTGTATAGTTTTCACAATTCTATTTTATATGCTTTTGTTTCGTTTGATTTATGTTCTAGGTAGATTGGGAATATTCTAGGCATTCTCTTTGATGTACTTCATCTTTGCTTGTTCTTACCTATTCCATTGATTGGAGTTTTAGTTATGAATGGACGTTATTTTGATTTCTGTAATTCATATTTTTGTTAAAAATATGTAGAAGACTCTTTAAGTTATATTTCTCCCACTTTATGTGGGGGTTTGTGGTTAGTTTATTTCGATGACAGTCAAAGTATAAAATGTTTTGTCCCGTCTTGTCTAGCCCATTGAACCCCTGTTCCATCCTGCCTTCGGCCCTCAAGTTGAGCTCCCATTCTGCCACATCCAGCTCCCGTTCAGCCCCATGCAGCCCCTGTCCAGCTTTTGTTCTGTTCCATATTGTCTAGCCCATCAAACTCCTGTTTTGTCTTGCCTCCAGTCCTCAATCCCTCTTCCCATCTCATAAAAACCCTTCGTACTCAAAGCTTCAGATGCATTATGCTCATGGTGGAAGTCTTTGTGTTTATCCTCATTTCACTGTCGCTGAACATGACCCCATCTGCGACCGCTGCAGAACGCCATTAGTTGTTGCTGGAAAACCCTTTCAACTGCCACTGGAAAACATCATATGTTGTGAGAACCCTCAACCTTGTCTGTCTTTGCTAGAAACCTTGTTTGTAGAAAACTACTTAGCCTGCGTTGTCCTTAGAAGGCATTTGAGTAGGGTTTTGAGTGAGGAATCATCGTTTTTACAGATGACCAAGGGGTTCAGTCATTGTTGCTGCCATAGCTGGAGCTGCTAGAGTCCTGAAGGATATTCATTATCAGGAATCACTTGAGAAGTGCTTTTGTGGGGCCAGAGATGAGGTGTGGGTAGGTGTTGTGCAGGGATTGGAGGAAACCCCATCGCCATTGTTGCTAGAGAAAAATAGTGACAATAGACAAGGACAAATCTATAGCCCCACTAATATTGCCATGGAGTGGGATTTTTCATATTGGATTTCCCAGGTCAAAGATTCACTGTGGAGGGTGGAATTTCTTAAAACTAAAAAGCAACATCTCCGTTCAAAAGTAATAGACTTCAAGTAGCTGGTTCTTGAAATGGAAACACAAGAAAAATTGCATTTACAAAAGCCAATTGAGGATCCCCCCACACTCCAAAACGAAATTCTGAACTTTAAAAAATTGTAGGAAGAGATGAAATCACTGCTGGCCAATTTTAAAACAAGAAACAAAAATGCAGCAGAAAACACTTAATTCTTGGGTTGAAGTGGTCCGAAAAGGAAGCAACCTTGCTCTCTTACTGTGGTCAAAAGGGTGGTATAGGGAAGGCTGAACGAGGAATGTCTCCGCTAAGCCCGATAGCTCAATTTGATAGTATGTGGACTCATGTTAATTTTAGGTATGTTCTATGCTTAGAGCAATTTATTTCAATTTTTCCAATTAGCTCAATGTCTTTTCCAGATTAGCAATCACATCAGCATAATAGTAATTTGCAAATAGAACATAAACATAAATCGCAGAAGACAAGAGGACACAAGATGTGCCGTTAGTTAGGGACAAACCCCAATGTGGGGAAACCCTTGATTAATTCTTCTTATATGTTCTTCAATAGTTCAGCAGAGAGAGAGAAAGTACATATACATCAGAAGTCAACATTTTGACTTGTTATAATAAGAGCATAGATCATCTCTAAGAAGATGATACATGAGGTACCTGAACTCAGTTGAAGACATGCTGCTTCAACTAATTCTCCAAGGTGACTCCATCTCCATGCTGCACCTATCATTGTGCTGCACCTCATCATCATGCTGCACCTCATTGTGCTGCACCATGCTGCACCCATCATCACTATGCTGCATCTCATCATGCTTCACTAATCATGACTGTACCCATCACTGTGCTCAATGTACACTGCAATGTATCATCACTTCAACATGTTGCTTCAATACCTTTTGCTGTTGCACTATTCACATCATGCTCATCATCACCAAGCTGTACCAATGTGCTGCACTGTACAACATCCATGCTGCCTACAACAGTCACTGCATTTATCATGCTTCTTTATGCACCGTACTGCATCATGCTGCCCATGCATCTTATTGCACTATCACTATGTCTTATTGCAGTTTCAAGTCTGCAATATAGCTGTTGACTGGTTAGGGCATATTGGCAACCCCTAAACAGTCACCCAAACAACCCTCCTTGGTCGCGGCCTATACTAGGAGAGATGCTCACCTGACTTGATGTTGTTTTGGGCATGAACAACCCTCAATATACCCTACGCTGTCCTTCAACAGTGAGGTAGGGCCTGCGGCCTAACCACAACAATCTACGCTTCCTCTCCCAAGGCTTCTCCACCCAAGAACCACCTCAAATAGCCCTGAAACTTATTCTCCCTGTCTTGGCCTTCAAGAACAGACCCTCAGCCCTCCAACCATCACTTCGGTTATCCTACAACAACAGCTTGTATATCCTTCCATGAGAAATTAACACAGTCCTCAAACTGCCTCGCTGTGGTAGCCTCTTTGCTGCGTCTTAGGGCTGTCCTCCATGACTAGAAACCCTTCGATAACAGCGTATAGGGTTAGGGCATCATGACTGCCTTTATCTATGAATAAACTGTGGCTAGGGCACGTTATTACATCAGCTATGGCTCCTCCAAAGCTGGGCTATAACCCTTCCTTAGATCTGCGGCTAGGGCTACCTTGCTGCGTATTGAAGCTCCCCTAAATAGTGGATAAATATCCATTTGAACTGTGGCCAAACCTTCACAAGACCTGCAGTTAGGCTTCATTATGACAATGACTAGGGCATCCTTCTTTTGCTGCGTATAGGTTCTCCTTCTAGACCTGCGTTTAGGGCTTCATCCTCTTAGATTTCTCTTGCCACTAAAACCCAAAACAAGTGGAGAGAAATCAAGAGGGAAGTGTGTGTCCAAATGACTATCAAGCCACCTCATTTTATACTAAAACGTTGAGCACAAGTGGGGGTTATTTGGTTGCTGGCCGACCTTGATGAATTGTCCCATAACACAAATAAATTCATATCTCCATGAATGCTTATCGGAATAAAATGATCTTTAGATTAATCCTACACCTCTCGATGAAAGGAGTCCAAGAAAAATATCAGCTGTGATAAATAAGATGACCCACATGGAGTTTGGCCGCCAATTTTAACACTCCCTCTCAACTAGGGAGAATTCCATCGGCTGATCCATCTGCTTGACTGTACTATCTCTGCCATCAGTGCTCTGCTCTGCTTTGCTCTACTGAACCATGAAGAAGAAGAATTGATTGAGAATGTCTCATACCATTCTCTACTGACCCGAAGTAAGTCCCATATGAAGAGAGTGTGTCATACCACTCTTACTGATCCTAGATCAGTTCCAAAAGAGAGTGAGTTATATCACTCTTACTGACCCGAAGTCAGTTTCATTGATCCTAGATCAATATCAAAAGAGAGTGTCTCAAGAGTCAAAACACTCATACTGACCCGAAGTCAGTTTCATTGGTCCCAAATCAACTTCATAAGAGAGTGTCTCAAACCACTCATACTGACCCGAAGTCAGTTTCATTGATCTTAGATTAATATCATAAGAGAGTGTCTCAAACCACTCGTACTGACCCGAAGTCAGTTTCATTGATCCCAGATCAATATCATCCTAGCATAGGGAGTACGGTAATAACATGATGCGTCCATCGGTACTACTATGGTCCCCATCCTCATTTCCCTGCTCATTGGCCAGATGAGAGGTACTTCCCATGAGTCCCAGATTGCATGGGTAGGATGTCTCAGCAGGAGAAGGAGGAACCACTCATCTTGCCTATATGTCGCAAGGGGTATCCCAGGGGAAGGCTAAACCACTCACCCTGTACACAACAAATCAACAAGGGAAGCCTGAACCACTCACCCTATGATGGTGTCTTGGCAGGAGAAGGATGAACCACTCATCCTGCCTACATAGCAAACCACTAGGGAAAGGCTGGACCACTCACCCTATGGTTACTCATCGCTCCACGATGTACCCCCAAGCCCCCTGAAGCTCCTAGAGCTCAATGTCCACATCATTTACGACCCTTAGGAGAGAGTCTCTCCACTACTCCTTGTCGTTCTCGGAAAGTCACAAATTTGACCTTTCCCAGGGGCTTCGACAGAATGTCGGTGACCTGCACATTAGTCCCAATGCGATGGAGCTTTCTTGCTCATCGATGTTCCCAGATAAAGTGGTACCTGATGTCTATATGCTTGGAGCAATCATATAATACGAGATTCCTCAATAATCGAATTCCCCTCTGGTTGACACAGAAGATCACGGTGGTATCCATCATGTGTACAAATAGCTCACTGAAGAGCTTCCTCAACCAGGCAGCTTCACACAAGGTCATACTCGTAGCTATGTATTTGGTCCCAGCGGTGCTCAAAGCAACCATCTTCTGCTTCTTGTTCATCTCGGATATCGAAGCAGAACCAACACCCAGAAGTGCTCTTGTGATCCTCCACACTGCTTGCCTAGTCAACATTCGAATAATCATGCAGCTTCATATTTTCGGCAGTGTATCAAAATCCATGAGAGATTGTGCCCCGAAGATATATCCGAAGATTCTTGGCACCAATCTAGTGAGGCTCAACCATATATGAGCTCAACATGCTAACTGCAAAACATATATCCAAATGAGAGTTCACCAAGAACATCAATGCTAGAATGAGTTTATGAAACTCAGAGGCATTTCCCAAATCAGGTCCCCGAAGATATATCCGAAGATTCTTGGCACCAATCTAGTGAGGCTCAACCATATATGAGCTCAACATGCTAACTGCAAAACATATATCCAAATGAGAGTTCACCAAGAACATCAATGCTAGAATGAGTTTATGAAACTTAGAGGCATTTCCCAAATCAGGTCCGACATCACTACCACATAACTTTTGAAAGTTAAGCTCCATCGAGGTAGTCACGGGCTAGCAGTTTACCATTCCAAATCCAGAATCCAACTCCCTCTTACTTTTGCAAATGAGAGGGTTTGCACCTGTCAGAAAGAGGTCGTCCTCATAATGTGCCAGTATGAGAAGTTTATCATCTACAACCTTCAAGCAAAGGTTTGGATCGACTTCACTCCTAGTGAATCTCATCGTCATTAGACAACTATTAATCCTCTCATATCAAGCCCGAGGTGTTAGCTCTAAAACATAGAGAGCTTTCTTCAACCTGCGTACATGAGATCCCTGATCATGAATCTCAAACCCATTGGGTTGTTCCAAACCTGTGGACTTGCTATATGAGGGGAATGGTCCCTTTGTAAGATTTTCCTTCGGTATATCTCGGACGTGTACCTTCATGCTCTTCTTGAATCCAGGCATCCTTATCATCATTTGACTCACATCAGGTAGGGTCCCATAATAAGCAGACCTTTGGTGCTCTAGAAGAGATGTGTCAACTGACATGGTCCCCAATGGACTTCCTGCAACTTGATACAAATTGCCAACCCTCAATAAAAGCATCTTTGAAAATTCCATTTTCAAACACGTACCTTTCCATCGATGAATGCCACTCTGAAACCTTTGACTTCCATTGCCGAAATGGACACTAGGTTCTCCTTGCGATCAGGTACATAAAGAGATTCTTGTAAATGATACGAGTTACCCTTATTCAATTGAGGGGTAGCATTCCCTACACCCTTTCCGGGATAGGTGGTATTGACTCCAAGTATAATCTCCACGATTATTTCCATCTCTACCAAATTAGAGAGAGCACCCTTCTATCTGATGAAGTGCCTTGAAGCACTATAATCAATAAGCCAGATTCCCAAAGAGTCTGGAGGAGAGGGCCAATAACATTTGATTCTTCATACCTGTGGTTCCTTGCTTTCTTTGAAGATTTGGCCATTTCCTTGATGACCTGGATTCCTTCGATCATAAGATGTCCTTGGAATGATTGTTATCATCATCAAGTGATGTGTCCCTACCATTCAGACACTTCTTCGCATAATGGCCAAACTTACTGCAAGTAAGGCATCTGTTGATCTGAAATGAGGGTTTAACATCTTGTTATACTTACAAGAACCTCCCACTCCAAAGCTTAACAAATAATGATGTAGCTTATGTTGACAATTGCGGAATTAAGTACTTGAAATAGGTGTATGTCTTTGTTTTAACTGTTTAAGTGCTTATTTGTTCATGCTGATATTAAACACATATAACAGTAAATGCAGCAAATAGACAATCACACATAACAACAATATAATCTAGGAATTCACCTTAATATCATGGGCTACGTCTCCTTGAGCTCTTGTCAACTTGACTTGGCTCTTTGGGATTATGGTAAAGCTTCTTTTACAAGTTCCACACTTAACTGCAAAGGTTTCTTAACTGAACCAATGGGCTTAGAATACCATCTATATCCCTAGCTGCCCTCACTCTGCAAACAGATCTAAGCTTCCTTGGACTTGATTCCTTCAATCAGTGCTCTGAGCTAACTTGAGGCTTTGGATGGCACCAACTCCCTCTGAATTCTTCAACTGTCTCTAGAACTCCTCCTTTTGTCTCCGACACATATCAGACACCTACAACAAACTGATCATTTGATCATTTGCTGCCTGAAACTTCCCTGTAGGTTCTTGGCCCTTAGAAGTCTTTAGATGCTTTTGTAAATTCCTGCAATGGATTCAAAAGACTCATTATAGTCAGAATTGACTGTTAGTTCACTGAGAATGAGCTCTGGTACCCTTGCAACTGCCTCCAACCTCTGGTGGCTCTGAACTCTAGAATCAATCTTCTTGGATGGAATTTTCTATGAAGATGACTTTTTTAGCTTCTATGGACTATTCCATCAGCTTCAGGAGGACTCTATTTAGCCTAGCGAGTCTCTTGTTTCACTCTCTTTGAGTTTCTCTAACTCTTGGGCTTTGCCTTTGCCTCTCGGGCTCTACCCTTAAAACTACTCTTTGAGTGCTTTTATGAGATATCTCCACCAATATTGGCGACTACACCTGACTTCAATTAAACTTAGCATATCCGCTAAGCTTTAACCACTTCGCCAGGTTGACTGTTAGAGGTAGCCGTTAGCATTACCGTAATTGTTGGGCACACATATGTGCGGTATAATCCCAATGGTTCGGGACAATCCTCCATAGAGCTTGCGATCGAGTTAATTCTAAATCGTTGATCTATTCCGTCCATCCGACGGCTGTCGCGTTGTCTGCTAGCCAACTTGACTGGACGATCTTTGCCGTTGATGTGACCTCGCTCAATCCAACGGACGTCGCTCAATCTCGCGCATATTTCATGCACGAACGATATCTAATCGAGGGCGCGCGAAAAAAGCAGTTTTGCTTTGGTACATGTCGACTGCTGCGTGGAATTGCGTGCTCTTGGTAGATTACTGCTTCTAGCCTTTCGCCCGCGTGAAAAACTGTTTACCCCTTGGCCGAATACTGCCCATGTGCTTAATTCAGAATTCAAAGAAAAGGTGCTTTATAAAGGTTTTAGCACTTAAGGCCAATATTAACCTTTTAACGCTAATTCACGTAGAATTAGCGGTCATGTGAACTGCAACCGCATGTACAAACATTGTTCTTAACCTTTGTTCTTAACCCTAGTTAAGGTTCAGGACCAATATTTGATCACTCATCCCCATTGAGAATCTTTGGATCCCAAGAGACTGATATACCGATCTACACATTTGATGAGAGTACAACACCCTCTTGTTTCAGCCTCCATATACCTGCCTTGTATAGCTAGTGCTTCTGAACCAAAACTTGAAGGTAGTCAACACTTTCCTTCCTGAATGCGCTTGTCTTCCTGTTAAAACTGGGTTTCCTCTAGAATTCATTCCGAAATTCTACTGAGAAGGTTGCAGAAGGTAGTTGAACATCTCTTCCTTGATCATTGATCCAGGGTGGCTCAAACAAATGTAAGATTACATCTTCTTAACATAAATTTACATTTGTACCAATTAAAGTATGTTTTACTGACATATTGTCAAAAACAACATAAACTCTTGCTTCATCAAAAGAAACAGATTTCACATCATGTGAATCATCATCATGTCTTTACATCTTGTGTACAAATGATCGACTAAATAACAAGCCAACAAAAACATGCCTTTTCAAACAATTGACCCTTCAAGTCAAGCATGCACAAAAAGAACTTAAGGATTCTTTTTCAAAGATGAAACACTTCATCATTATCTCCCTTTTACAATCTTGGAGACTAAATCAACTTTTCCAAGTCAACATGACATTACATGCATGTTTTAAACAAAGCAATCAACCATCAAGTCAATTACACATACATGTTCAAATACAAGGAAATCATCATCATCCCTGTGTTCATACATACCATTCTCATGTATGTATTCCATTCTTCAACTTTCTCTTAAGCACACTGTACTTACAAAGCTGAAATGAATATAATTTTGCTGCAATAAAGTGAGTCTCATACTCAACTTTTCCATTCACCTTTTTGGTAAAACCTTGCAACTTGCATTCCATTAGCAAAGAAATGCATCAAATCAAAAGATATTCAACCATTAATTGGAGAAGAACTCTAACCATTTCTTACCAACCCACATCAAAGGTGCTTCCTTTGTTTGCACATTGACATCAACATGTGAATCATCTTGCAGCACATCAATTATGGAAACTTCGTTTCCATTCTTGCCATTCTCTCTTTCCACCTTCTTCAAATTTCGTGGAAGCATTGTAGGATTCAGAGTCCAACACTTTTCAGCAATATGTCCTTGTTTGTGGCAGTAAGTGCAACAGACGTGCATCTTCTTGACAACATGATTTGCCTTGTCCAGTGGACCTTTGGCTTCTTGCCTCCTTTTCTTCAAAAGTTTCCTCTTCCAACATCTAGAAACACTATGGTTATCCAAACCACAAAAGGAACATGCAATTCTTTTCCAATGCTTATGTGGAAATTTACCATGCTTTACCATGGAAATTTACCTTTCTCTTTCACCTTTATTACCTTTATGAGGAGGTGAATCGAATGAAGAAGTGGCTCCCTTTGGAACACCATCAATCTCGTCAATGCTTTTAGAGCTTTCACAACTCTCTGGTTCAAGTGCATGCCTGTGAACACCTTCTTCTTGCAGAGTAGGTTTCAAACTATTGCATTCCCCATCAATACAATCTTTACAAACTTGAGGTAGAGAACCTGACATGAAACTCCTTCTAGGAACTGTTTCAATTGCCTTCATGGCTGCTTTGGAACTTTCTCCATAAGCTTGTTCATAGCCAAGACCCAAATACTTGGGCCTTTCCTCAACCATTATTGGCTCAACAATTCCCTGTGCATGTTTGCCCAGTCCTTTTCCTTCACAGCCCATTTTTGACATCAACTTGGACCCTATGCCTCTTATATGTTTTTCAAAAGAACCAACATAAACATTCTTAGAGGAAATTGAAGAAAAACTAGAATTGTTTACCTCTTCTTCAAGATGATACTTGACTAAGGCTTCTCTGGCAACAAGGAGCTGTGTCTCCAACTCATGCATCCTTTCCAGGTTCATATTTGCAATATGAAGTTGGCTTTCCACTTCCTGCAATTTGTCAGAAAGCAACTGCTTCTCTTTCTTCATGGAATTCAACTGCTCTCGAAGTTTAGTGCTCTTCCTTTCATCCTCATACATTTCTCTCACCATATCCATCATGATGAACAAGTCTTGCTTCATGTCTTCATCAAAGAATCTTGCGAAGGAGGAAGATTTTGAGAACTCACTTGTAGAAGTTGTCGTTATCGAAATGAACAAAAGAACTTCAACAAAATTCACAAAGAGCTTATTCAAGCAACCTTTAGCAAACAAACCTCTTGTGCTTCAAGGATTGCCTTGAGGTCCTTGGGGTAAGGAGAATGCCTTCAACCCTTCTTCCTTTTTGTCCTTCCTGGACTTAGCTATCAGTAGCTTTCCCTTCACCTTTGCAAACTCAAACAATAGTCAGTTTACAAACAATCAAATAGTCAAATCCTTTGTATTGTTTAACACCTTTCAAGTCAAACAAGCAACTATGCTCTGTCAATCAAGCAGCTAGCTCTGATACCACCTGATCTGAAATGAGGGTTTAACATCTTGTTATACTTACGAGAACCTCCCACTCCAAAGCTTAACAAATAATGATCTAGCTTATGTTGACAATTGCGGAATTAAGTACTTGAAATAGGTGTGTCTTTGTTTTAATTGTTTAAGTGCTTATTTGTTCATGCTGATATTAAACACATATAACAGTAAATAAAACAAATAGACAACCACACATAACAACAATATAATCTAGGAGTTCACCCTAATATCATGGGCTACGTCTCCTTGAGCTCTTGTCAACTTGACTTCGCTCTTTGGGATTATGGTAAAGCTTCTTTTACAAGTTCCACCCTTAACTCCAAAGGTTTCTGAATTGAACCAATGGGCTTAGAATACCATCTATATCCTTGACTGTTCTCACTCTGCAAACAGATCTAAGCTTCCTTGGACTTGATTCCTTCAATCAGTGCTCTGAGCTGACTTGAGCTTCTAGATGGCACTAACTCCTTCAGAATTCTTCCACTGTCTCTGGAACTCCTTTTGTCTCCAGCAACTGATCATTTGATCATTTGCTTTCTGAAACTTCCCTGTAGCTTCTTGTCCATTAGAAGTCTTTAGATGCTTCTGCAAATCCCTGCAATGGATTCAAAAGACTCATTACAGTGAGAATTGACTGTTGGTTCACTGAGAATGAGTTCTGGTAGCTCCTGCAACTGCTTCCAACCTCTGGTGGCTTTGAACTCTAGAATCAATCTTCTTGGATGGAATTCTCCATGAAGATGACTTCTTCAGCTTCTATGGACTATTCCATCAGCTTCAGAAGGCTCTATTTAGCCTAGCGAGCCTCTTGTATCACTCTCTTTGAGTTTCTCTAACTCTCGGGCTCTGCCCTTAAAACTACTCTTTGAGTGCTTTTATGTGATATCTCCACCAATATTGGCGACTGCACCTGACTTCAACTAAACTTAGCATGTCTGCTAAACTTTAGCCAGTCCGCCACGTTGACTATCAGAGGTAGCCGTTAGCATTACCATAATTGTTGGGCGCACATGTGTGGTATAATCCCAACGATTAGGGACAATCCTCCATAGAGCTTGCGATCGGGTTATTTCTGAACCGTTGATCTATCTTGTCCATCCAATGGCTGTCGCGTCGTCCGTTGGCCAACTTGCCCGGACAATCTTTGTCGTTGATGTGACCTTGCTCAATCCAACGGACGTTGCTCAAACTCGCATAGATTTCATGCACGAACGATATCTGATTGAGGGCGTGCGAGAAAAACAATTATGCTCTGCTACGTGTCGACCGCTGAGTGGAATCGCGTGCTCTTGGTAGATTACTGCTCCCAGCCTTTCGCCTGCGCGAAAAACCGTTTACCGCTTGGCCGAATATTGCTCACGTACTTAATTCGGAATTTAAAGAAAAGGCGTTTTATAAAGATTTTAATGCTTAACAAAGGTTTTAGCGCTTAAGGCGAATATTAACCTTTTAACGCTAATTCACGTAGAACTGGCAGTCATGTGAACTGCAACCGCATGTACAAACATTGTTCTTAACCTTTGTTCTTAACCCTGGTTAAGGTTCTGGATCACTATCTGATCATCTGCCTTTCCTTCCACCCTTAGATCCAAACTTCCCATTGAAGTGATCTTTAGGTAGGCCATCAGATGCTTCTGCTGTGCCACTCGGCTAATATTCTCTGCTTCGACTTCACCCTTGGTGAATTTGAAGAGGGATGAGGAATCCATTGATCCTTTTGTCCTTTCCAACTATCTTCGGTGATTGCTCTTTCACTCTTGCTTGGGCTTTGTCTTCGCCTAAGCTCTGATACCATGTTAATTTTAGATATGTTCTATGCTTAGAGCAATACACTTCAATCTTTCCAATTAGCTCGATATCTTTTCCAGATTTGCAATCACATCAGCATAATAGTAAATTGCAGATAGAACATAAACATAAATCGCAGAAGACAAGCCAAGGCAAGAGGACACAAGATGTGGCGCTAGCCAGGGACAAACCCCAATGCGGGGAAACCCTTGATCAATTCTTCTTATATGTTCAATAGTTCAGCACAAAGAGAGAAAGTGCATATACATCAGAAGTCAACATTTTGACTTGTCATAATAAGAGCAATGATCATCTCTAAGAAGATGATACATGAGGTAGCTGAACTCAGTTGAAGACATGCTGCTTCGACTGATTCTCCAAGGTGACTCCATCACCATGTTGCACCTATCATTATGCTGCACCTCATCATCATGTTGCTCCTCACTGTGCTGCACCATGCTGCACCCATCATCACTATGCTGCATCTCATCATGCTTCACTAATCATGACTATACCCATCACTGTGATCAATGTATACTGCAATGTATCATCACTTCAACATGTTGCTTCAATACCTTTTGCTGTTGCACTATTCACATCATGCTCATCATCACTAAGCTGTACCAGTGTGCTGCACTGTACAGAATGCATGTTGCCTACCACAGTCACTGCATTTATCATGCTTCTTTATGCACCTTACTGCATCATGCTGCCCATGCATCTTATTGCACTATCACTATGTCTTACTGCAGTTTCAGGTCTGCAATATAGCTGTTGTGGTTTTGACTGGTTAGGGCATATTGGCAGCCCCTAAACAGTCACCCAAACAACCCTCCTTAGCTGGGGCCTATACTAAGAGAGATGCTCACCTGACTTGATGTTGTTCTGGGCATGAACAACCCTCAATATACCCTATGCTGCCCTTCAGCAGTGAGGTAGGGCTTGCGACCTAACCACAACAATCTACGCTGCCTCTCCCAAGGCTTCTCCACCCAAGAACCACCTTAAACAACCCTGAAACTTATCCTTTTCGTCTCGGCCTTCAAGAACAGACCCTCGACCCTCCAACCAGCACTTCAGTTACCCTAAGACAACAGCTCGTATATCCTTCCATGAGCACTTAACACAATCCTCAAATTGCCTCGCTGTGGTAGCCTCTTTGCTGCGTCTTAGGGCTGTCCTCCATGACTAAAAACCCTTCCATAACAACGTATAGGTTTAGGGCATCATGACTGCGTTTATCTATGAATAGACTGCGGCTATGGCATGTTATTACATTAGCTATGGCTCCTCCAAAGCTGGGATATAACCCTTTCTTAGATCTGCGGCTAGGGCTCCAAGATTAGGGCTACCTTGCTGCGTATTGAAGCTCCCCTAGACAGTGGATAGATCTCCCTTTGAACTGTGGCCAAACCTTCACAAGACCTGCAGCTAGGCTTCATTATGACAGTGGCTAGGGCATCCTTCTTTTGCTGCTTATAGGGTGTTCTTCTAGACCTGCGTTAAGGGTTTCATCCTCTTAGATTTCTCTTGCCACTAAAACCCAAAACATGTGGAGAGAAATCAAGAGTGAATTGTGTATCCAAATGACTATCAAGCCACCTCCTTTTATACTAAAACGTTGAGCACAAGTGGGGGTTATTTGGTTGTTGGCCGACCTTGACGAATTGTCCCATAACACAAATAAATTCATATCTCCATGAATACTTATTGGAATCGGATGATCTTTAGATCAATCCTACAACGCTCGATGAGAGGAGTCCAAGAAAAATATCAGCTGCCATAAATAAGATGACTCGCATGGAGTTTGGCCCTAGTTGCCAATTTTAACAACTCCCCCCTTCCATGGCCCCTTCGGGTCCCTAATAGCTCGACACCTCCTTCCTACGCAACACTTTAGATTTGAAGGACCTCACCCTGTTGCACCCATGGATGGAGCCCAACTCCACATTCGTCTTTTGGTTCTAGACACTTGAAGATCAGTTCAGAGCCTTCAGGGCTAAGAGAAGATTGATTTCTCTCCTACCCACATAGAATATCCTTCTCGATCTTGATCTTACCGAATCCCAATATGCAGAGCTCAAGTTATCTTGGGATCGGGTCATAACTTTGTGGAAAGAAGGGAAGTGGGCAGTCATTTGTGATCTCAAGGCTATCATCCATGAGTCGGCCCCTCCAGGCTACTCCCGCTCTTGGGCCAAGTGACAACGACGTTTAGTTGGTGGGTATGTTAGGGGGATTCGGGTCACCATCTCCATTTGCTATTGAAATTGTAATGGTGTGTTTTGGTCCTCACTTGGTGCACTTCGTGATGCAGTTGGGTCCCATGACCTCCTTTTCCTCATAGAGATGCACTAGCACAATGCGGATGCTAACCTTGTTCTATGGATACCTATGGGCATGGTCTTGTTGACAAGAGACTAGATTTGACAACATCAAAGGATCTTGGGGAGTTGCATGTCTTATACGGGACCCCCTCCAGAGCAGGGTATCATGGTGTCATTAAATGAGCTTGCTAGATTTTTGTGGGTCCAGTTACATCAGAACAACTCCCTTCTCTGAGATCGCTACATTGTAGTTTGCTGCTTCTCCCCTCATCACACTTCTCGCTACTTAGTGAGTTCGAGGGAGATCATTTCCTCGATCTTTTATGTAAATATTCCCACTTCACTCTTTGGGGGATAATTCTTCTTGGTGATTTCAATGCTTGTGCTAGAGACCTATAAGCACTCATCCAAACTAATCCGAAGATACACTTTGTCTCAACGAGCTAGAGCTAGAGTCTATTGGTCTTCATAGGAGTTCACAAGGCCTAAATGGACATCTCACATGTTATGGAGACACCTCTTGCAGTTGGGTGAAGCCCATGGTTTATTGGTCCTAAATGTGCTCCCTTATTTTTAGAGCTCAAGAGATTTTACTTGCTTCCCATATAGTGGGAGAGCTAGTGTCGTTGACTATCTTTAGGACGACCAAGATCTTCTCCCGCATTCAACATCTCTTAGTTTCCCTCCTTCCCTTGGTAGATCACACCCTTCTCACATTCTCCCTCTATACTAATGAACCTACCCCTAACTCCTACTTAATGAACCGTTGGCTTGATGATGAATGCAAATCCCTTGATAGACAACTTTGTCTCATCCTCGTGCATGACCCATCCATGCCCTCTCACCTCTGCAAAACATAATGGAGCCTATTTTACTGTAAAAGACAAGCATTTCTCTCCTAGAAGCGACAAAAACTTTGTGATGCCCTCTGCTACTCCCCAAAATCCTTTTGGTGCACCTTTTTTCCTTTATTGGATACAATCTTGCCTAATCTTGATCCCAAGACCATGTATCCCCACACCACCTCCCTTTATGATATTCTTGGACAACCTCCCACTCATGTCTCCTCCCCTCTCTCTAATTGCCACTTTTTCTTCGAGTGGGACATTAGTAGTAGCCAGAGCTATTTGTACCAAAAGAGTAGTTGATGAGGAAGGGATTTAGGCTGTATTCCTTAACCATGGCATCTAGTCCCTTTATTCCTATACTGTTGATTTATTTAATCATGTGGTATGCTTAGGATTTCTCTTGTCTTGGGCTAGACACATTATTCATCTGATCCACAAATTTAGTAGCAACTTTGATCCAAATAACTATCAAACTATGAAATCGGAATTCGTCCTAAACCCCTGCTGTGTCCCGAATCCCACAAATCGAACACGATTCGTTGGGACACGTGACCTCTGAGTGTGTCCGACTTGTGGGATTCGACGGACACAAGAATCTCATCAGCATGCCCAACATGTCCTGATTTGTAGGATACGTGTTCCCTGGAAAGTCGTGTTGTGTGACCCATAAAGCCCGGTTTGGGCTCATTTCACCCTCATTCTTTTGTGTCTCTCTTGTTGTGGGTGTGTGGGAGTGACTAGCAAAGGGTTTGGGAGCATTTGGAGGCGATTCAAGCAACAGGTATGTGCATTTTGCTTCTATTTTTCTGCATTTTTATTATAGCAGTTTTGCATATGCATTTTTTTTATGAGGTTGTGCATTTTTTCTTTATTTTTTTACAACATTCATGGCTCAATCAAGGGCATTAGGGAAGGGGCAAAGGAAGGGGAAGAATGTCCCCATTGGTGATGCCCCTTCTATTCCAATTTCATCGGGGTCTGTAAGTGTTCCCTCTATTGGAAGTGGGGCTCCAACAACAACTTCAAATGTTGAGGGAAGAATGAATTTAGAAAGACAATAGGCTCAAGAAAACAAATATCCCTTGTGGAAGTATGTCACAAGAGATAAAGGGCTAGGCAACAAGTTGAAGGGAGGAGGCAATCTGCATATTTTATTTTCTGTTGGTTTTATGGCCTAACAAATGTTGAATTTCCACGACCTTGGGTCTAGGTTAGAGTCTTAAAATCACTGACACTAACCAACCAAGAATCTCAACCATAAACTGCTCTGCAGAACGAAAATATAAAGCAGTAAATCACGTATGCACAAATATACATGGCTTTTAACAAAAGTGTACAATATGTACAATCCCAATCTTCGTTATATTAAACCAAATCTGAATAATACAATAGTCTATGGTATACAAGATACAATGACAAACTTTGTTGCGCAACTTCGATCTCGTATCTTGTCCTGCTGGTCCTTCGCTCCCGTACTGCTCACTAGTAGTGCCTTAGTCCATCAAGGCCACTACACATCGAGACTCCAAGAGAGCTGCTTCCTAACAATGCTGCAAGTCACTTTTGCTGCATGTACACAGGTTCATCAAACTGTTCTCTAGGCTGGCAATTCTCGAGCTTCAATCTGCCTTCTAGTAGCCTCTTTCGTCCATCAAAGAACTACTCATAAGGCTGCAATTCTTCACCCAATCACGCACCAACAATGTCCATTTTGTCTACTTTGGGTAGCCAACACACTGCCCTCCAATCAAAATGTCGCGCAGAATGTCTAGGCATTGTGACAATGACTCAGATCGGGGGCTGTCACATTGATCCCCAATCACTTCGTTTGAGCTGTCTCCTTATAATAGACTAAGGGGGGTGTAGACCCTATAGAAATGGGATGAATGATATTTAGTTGGGAACCAACAAATTCGGAAGACATAGTTAAGCAACCAATACTTGTTTAGATTGTGCAAGATTTTGAAGGATTCAATTTAATTGAAGGGAAATGATACCAGTGCCTTGTGGAGTCAACTATCTTGCGAAGGAAATAAGTCCAAGTAAAGGATGGGAAACTGCTGTTGAATGATTTGATTGTCTTATATGCAGATGCAAAACTTAAAGCTATGTGAAATGCAAGGACTTGGTTAATTTTAGTTAAATGAGGGCCTAAAATTATTTATGAAATGTCTTAAATGTTGTTTAACTTAAGGCTCAGAAAAATGTGAAAACAAATGCTTATATCAACAATATAAAATGTAAAATATGTACAAATAATTACTGAAATGTACAATAGAATTGAAATGTAAAATGCTGGAAATAAAACTCTTTAAATTTAGAAATCCATTTGCATGAAGTATTCAATTAAAAATCATTAGATGCATAAGTAAAACTAGAGTTGTCCTATTTGCATGAGTATGTAAAAAAAAATAAACTTCATAAATTAAATTAAATGTTTTACGCTCAAGTCACATTAATAAAATATCAGCCTAGTAATCTGCTCTTAAATCAAATGTTAAATCCAACAATATATTTTAAAACAACAATCCTGTAACCATGCAATATTCAGAAATTTCTATGTATAACAACGTAAAATTTTAAATGACAAACTGATAACTACAATTCAAAAAATTTCTGAGTTTAAGTCTTTCTGATCTATTGATGTATTTGATTTAAAAAACTCAGAAATAAACCACTAAATAGTAGTAAAACAATTTTCAGAAATTTGTTTGCAAAAGTTACTGAAGCTAACTTCTATTTTTGCAATTATACAACAACAAAAATGTAAATTAAAACTGCTGCTAAATTCCAATTAATTGCAAATCTATGCCAGTATTAACCTTGTTTTCAAAATGGAATGAGGAAAGGTTGGATGGTGTGCACCAGTCAGCCCTTAGGGGCTTGAAGACACGTGGAGGTATGCTGCTCGAATCACTGAAAATCCTCCAATTCCAAATGCCAAACTTAGAAAAATTTGTTAAATTTTTTGGGAAATTTTAGGAAAAATTTAGTGAGAAAATTATGGTGAAGAAGGCTGCAAAGATGGGAGGCCTGAGGGTGGAATGATATAGGCCAAGAATGAGGCTAAAGATGGCTAGTGCTGAGCCTCAAGGCCCTAAAAATATTTGCCCACGATCTTTCTGAAATTTCTCCTTAACCTGCTAATAAAATGGAGATGCTCTCTGGGGCTCAGATCTCTCTTCGGAATCCATAAAAATCACTTGCAATTTTCAAATTTTTTCTTGTACAAACAAAAGATAGCAAACTCCAAAACATGTATATACAAAAATATGAAATACCCAAAACCCCAATGAACTATAAATTTGATATTTACAAATCTACAATAATATTCTACAGATCTAGTAGATCTACAGATCAAAACTCTCTCTTAGCAGATTTAAACAAATTTTGCACAAATTTAGAAATAAATTTGAAATTTTAAAGAGACACAAGCTCAAGAAAAACCCTGCAAATAAAATGTTTTGTAAGATGACTTCAGAAATTAACAAACAATGGGCTCTTTAGATTCTTAATCTGAGAGTCAGTTGATCCAACTGAGGATTTCCCAAACGCCCATATCTTGAATGATAACTTCTGCAAACTTAGATGTGCTTGTTAGATTAATAGAGATAAAAATAATAATCATAAAATCATCAAGAAATAGAGATACCTGCTACTACTATCAAATCAAAATGATATTTTAAAAACCTAGAAATTTGTGCAAGATACCTGTGCATAGATCAATCCTCGAAGGCTATTAAACAGCGAATGCAAATAAAAGCAGTAAAGTATTAAGAACAATATTACCACATAAATTTGAACGAGGAACACCACGGTCTGAAACTCCAAAGTCTTTGCGTTTTATTAACCAAAAAAAATTACAAGAGATTTCTTAGAGTAGGGTACATGATTTAAAAACCGGATCCAAATAATGGAGAGAGGCTTCTAATTTATAGAAAAATTCTTCAACGACTAGTTAGCTTGATTATCGTCAAAGTAATCTTAACCATTGATGAAGATCAAATGATCTTTTTAGTCATCACTGTTGAAATAAAGTTACTTTTTGAGGAAATTTGAATTTCACTTTTAATTCCCTTTTAATTAACTCAAAAATGATTATTTTGAGTTAATTGCCACAAAAAATTGACTGACTTAACTACTATGGCCCAAGGGTTCAAAATATCTTGAAATTTTCAATATTCCCTTGGTCGGGACCTCTAAAAATTTAAAACTTTAAAACCCACGAATTTTAAATGTTGAAGAATTTAATTTTTCTTAGGACCTAAATTAATTAAATTTCTAGCTTCAACATTTTAATTTATTTTAGCCAGAAATTTTAATTAATTGACTCATGAGGGGATTATTAATTTTTCCAACCCTCTAATATATAGCCATAGTGTCTAACTATGAGAGACCATGCATTAAATGTTTTTTACATGAAATATTACATTTCTAACCCATGAAGGGGGAACACCCGTTCGTTATAGAGCCTCAACATTTACCCATTTCTGCGACACAAAATATGATCTAGTAGACTAAGTGACTTGTATTAAAATAATCTAACCAAATAGTTAGAATTATTCCCAAATCACTTTTACAGAGACTCGATAAAAAACACTAGGACTCATTTAAAATCCTGACAACAAAATCCACCCTAGCTTTGGGGTGAGGATGGAGGGAAAAACTCTGCTGATCATCCGTGTTCAGAAAAACACATGAATCCATGAGAATAAAAACCTCCTAGGATAGAAATCATCATCATAAAAGTAAATTTACCTAGGTTGTTACATACATTTGTCTTACTAGGATCATTTACATTACAAAATGTAGAATGGGTTTACAAAACTCTAATGTATATATTGTCGATTTTTGGGTAGCATCACATCTGCTCTAGCTTCGAAATTTTGTGGAGGGGCTAGAACACATGAGATCTCCAAGACCTAGAAATCGTTTAGAGAAATTCCACTCGGAGTACTTGTTATTCAATTAATTAATTATTTTTAATGGTGCCTAAGTTAAAACTTAAGAAAATAAAATAATTAAAGTGAATTATTGTAAATATGGGTGAGAAGCTTCTAAGTGATAAGGATCAAGTGTCATTTGACCGTGGTCGTTGATTAGAGATTAGATCACGACCATTGATTTCTCAACAAGAAAAGTATAAAGGAAGGCTTGGGGTCAATTGGAGAACACACACAGTGAGAGCAACACTTGAGCTAGTTTGAAATTCTGGGGCATGGTTTGCTGAGAATTTTGGAGTGAACTTCTAGTGTAGAGAGGGGCAGTTTGGCAGTGGGACTTTCGTCCAAGGCCGAGAATACATAGCAGAGAGGCAACACAACACCAAGGAGAGACAACGCAGCTCCAGGAGGGTGACGTAGAGGCTGTAGGGTTGGCGCAGTCACATAGAGGCAACACTGGGTTTTCTGTGAGGTAGATTGGGCATCAATTCAACATATCGATTTTTGAGCCGGGAAGGCTCACCTAGAGGGTGACGCAGTCCCAACGCAGCGCTGGGAGCACCCATCGTTGCACAGCACTGGGGACAACGCAGTCACTTGTGGGGTTTAATCATCCAGTTGCTGGATCTGCCAAAATATCTGTCTTCGAATAGAGGTACTTCTGTTGGGTTTATTCTCTGTTGGGTGAGCCGGATTTGGCACCCTAGTTGTATTCGGAAATCTGCATAATAATAAAATTATAAAACCCTCATATCTGCTGCATCGGTTTTCCCACATTGTGTTTTTCCAGAGATGTTTAGTTCAAAAATAAGTGTGTCCTTTGTGTGGTCTCATTTATTTTTCAGTACCTGATCTGTATATTGGTGTAGGTTGCAGTGTATTTGCATTAATATTTTCTGAATAATTATGAAAATAACTTGTTAAAATGAAGAACACAAGTAGGTAATGCAAATCAATTTACTACAGTAGGATTTCTGATTTGTTAGATTCAGAAATTTTCACACTCATAGCTGATAATGATGAATCTATGGATCATCTGAGTGCTCGGACATGATGGAAATCCACGCATGAAAAAATGTACAGCTATTGGGTGGTTCACATGGAGTGGTCAACAATACCTAATCACATCACTGTCAGTTCTGCTCCTAGGAAGACTCTTCACCTCCTTGGAAGATCCTTCACATGGCACCAATAGGCTGCTACAACTGTCCAGACATGGACACCACCCAACTAGCAAATACTCATCACATACACATCATAATACATACCTCTGCATTCACCATGGGTTGGAATGACACTGCTGTAGGTTTGGTTCACTGGTTAGGGTTGTTGGCAAGCTGCTACAACACTTCTTTTCTCTTCCCAAACCTCTTCCACAATTGTGGCTTGGTTCCCTTAGCTTGCTGTTCCTTGTTGCTACTGTTTTGGGCTATTTAACAACCCCCAAACATGACAGACCACTCTCTGATTTGCCCTGCGGCTTAATCCTCCTTGCTCCCTAGACTGTGGCCTAAGGAACAACCCCAAATATACTCCCAATACCAAACAAATCCCTCCACAAAACTGCCCAGGGAATGCGACTGCCTATGTTCTATAATTCAGACCTAAAATCAACACAAACTACCCCACAAATAACCTCAAGCTGACCGCAGACCATCCGACTTCCTTCCTGTATCAATGCGGCCTTCAAACAGACTTTAATTCACTTGTCCTCCTCCTTAGAAATGTTTGACTGCCTCAGATGTGTAACAAAGAGTGATTTGCACATTTGGATGAGTAAAAATGATCACATTCACCTTGTATTTATAGACTTTACAAGGGCTCCCTGAATTCATGAAGAGACCCATCTATTGGACGAATTTTACATCAATCCTACATGAATTGAAAACCAGTAATTACTTATCAACTTAAAAAATTCATAACTTCGTTTCTAGAGCTTCAATTTGAGTGATCTTTGGAGCGTTGGAATCGGCTCGCCAAGCTATATCACTTAAAATTTTCCCAAGCTCAAATTCAGCATAGTTTTGACCCAAATCCCAATGGGTGCAAAACTCCATACCTGGGTTCCAAGCCCACACGTTGCTCTTGTGGTGCTTTGCCCTCCAAACCTTGAACCCTAGAGCTTGGAGTACCTCCCAAGCTACACAAATCAACAACATATAACATGTGCGATCATGAGACGCTGCGAAAGCATGTTGCCTGTTTTTCCATCTATTATATGTGCATGTGACAGGTCTGCGGTAACCAAGAGATTGTTCGAGTTCTTGCGACCTCCCGTTTGAGTAGCTTCGTCCACTTCTTCGAGAGATCACGTCCCAGTTGGAGCCAGATGTTACCCACCATTTTGTGGGTAATATCCCTAGGAGAAATGTTTTCTCCAAGATGGTCCTTAGTGGATGGCCGACAACCTGTTGATTTGGGGTAGCATCGGATGTGCTCTAGCCACAAAATTTGGTGGAGAGGTTGGGGCACATGAGATCTCCAATACCCTGAAAGAGTTTGGACATATTCTAAACAGATCAGGAGATATTAAAATAATTAATATTTTTAATAGAGTCCCTAAGTCTAAACTTAGGGAAAATAAAATATTAATGTGTATTAATATGAATTTCTGTTAGAATGGTCCAAAAGACATGGATCAAGCTAGATCTAATCTTAGCTGTTGATTAGGGACTTAATTTCGGCCGTTGAGATGTCAATAAAAAAAGTATAAGAGGAGGCTTGAGGGTCACTTGGAGAACATACTGAAGGAGACCAGTTAGTTCAATTTTTGGAGTGGGGTTTGCTGAGAAATTGAACTAGTGGTTTGGAGAGCAGTCAGGAGGCAACAAGTATGGAACAGAGAGATGGGAGATCAACGTAGAAGAGGCGGACGCAGAACCAGAGGAAGCCACGCAGAGGCAACAGAGATTGTGCAGAGCTAGAAGGGCCTGCATCATCCACACACGCTGTAGAGTGACGCAGAAGCCCAGAGAGGCTGCGTAGAGCCTCAATAGGCTAATGCAGAGGGTTTTAGGCTAACACAGAGGATTTCAGGTTGTAGTAGAGGTCAGTAGGGCCTATGCCGGGTTTAGGAAAGTGCTGGAAGTTTCTCTATCTGTGGGTAAGCCAATTTGGCACCCTGTTGTGCAAGAAAATTGCTGAATAATAAAATCCTCCTTTGCTGCACCGGTTTTCCCACATTGGGTTTTTCCGGGGACATTAGTCCAAAATAATTGTGTCAATGTGTGCATATTTTTGTTTGTTCATTACGATATGATATCTGCAGCAATATTTATTTTAATGTTTGTTGAAGTAATTTCATGAATAACTTATGATGAAATAAGTAGGAAAAGTAAATCAGTTGCTACAGTGATAGAATTTTCACATGGTATCAGAGGAAGTAATCAGAGACAGAAAGGGAAAATCAGTTGTGGGTCGAGACCACGATGCAGAGGCATCCACCTCAGGGGACTCACGCTGATTTTCAGAAGATTGCACAAGAGAGAGAGATTTTGATTTCTCTATGTTGACTTCCAGGTTGGAAGAAGAAGTGGCATGCATGACTAGTGCTGCATCATTAGAAGTATGGTATATAGACAGTGGAGCCTCGTGGCATATGACGGGAATCAGTGAGTGTTTCTCAGAATATTGAGAAGAGAAGATGAACTTTCAGATCACCATGGGGAACAAGGCAAAGTGTACTCCAGTAGGAAAGGGTACCATAGTTTTTTAGACAGAACCGAGAGAGTGGTTCCATGCCACAAATGTGCTGCATGTGCCAGGATTAGGATGAACTTACTTTCCGTGTCACAACTACAAGGCAAGGGCTATGACGTCTACTTCATCAAGGAAAAGGTATACATCAAACACCCGAGTTGGAAAAAGAAAGTGCAGATCGGGATCAAAAGTAATCGGTTGTACAGATCACAACTAGAATCTCCAATGGCACTAATAGGCAGTCATGGGGACAAAGACTTGAACGGACTATGGCATAGAAGGATGTGTCACTTGGACCATGGAGCTCTGAGAATTCTCAGGAGCATTGTAATAGGAGTTCCGGATCTGAGTATGGAACGTGATGACGTATGCAGGGGATGCGCTCTAGGAAAGTATGCCAAGGCGACATTTCCTAGGAGCAACCATAGTGCCAAGAGTGTACTAGGATTGATACACTCAGATATCTATGGACCTATGTCCACCAAAGCTCTTAGTGGTGCCGAGTATTTCCTTACCTTCATTGATGACCACTCAAGGAAAACTTGGATCTATTTTTTGAAAACCAAGGATGAGGTTTTTTGTCGATTCAAGAAATTCAAGGCTCTAGTGGAGAATCTGACATGTAAGAAAATCAAAGTCTTGCGCTCAGATAATGGTGGAGAATATGTCAATAAGGACTTCACTAATTATTGTGCTAAGGAGGGCATCAAAAGGGAGTGGACAACTCCCTACAATCTGGAGCAGAATGGGGTGGCAGAAAGGAAAAATAGGACTATTGTAGAAGCAGCTAGGGCCATGTTGTATGATTAGGATATGCCAAAATTCCTGTGCGTAGAAGCATGCAACACCATTGTCTACGTTCAGAATAGGACTCCTCATCGAGCATTGGGCAATATTACTCCAGAGAAAGTCTTCACTGGGAAGACACCTGAAGTCGGTCATTTTAGGATATTTGGGAGTTGGGCATATTGTCGCATACCCGAAGAAAAGAGGAAGCTGGATCAGACTATAGAAAAGGGGTATCTGGCATGATATAGCGAGAACGCTAAGGCATACAGGATCTATCTTCTAGGGTGCAAGAAGGTAGTAGTACAACGAGATGTAAAGTTCATGGAGGATAGAGCTTTCAGAAGATCTCGTGAAACGCCTTCCAGGGAGCAATCGAAAGAGGATCCGTTGGTCATGCCTCTTCAACCAACGAAAGTGAGGAATCCTTCCTCAGATCAGGAAGATTCTCAAGATGAGGAAGAGAAGCAAACAAAAGCACCTGTTGGCAGAGGAAGAACCAGCGGGGAACTTCGTCAGATTCTGCGTGATGCAGAGAACTTCATCAGAGAGCCAAGGAACAATAAAAGGGAGCGAAATCATTCAGACAGGTATTAGGCGTTAGTAGCTCAGGATGGAGAGCCTGCCAGCTTCAAGTAGGCAGCGCAGCATCAAGTCTGGCTAGATGTGATCGTGGAGGAGTATAACTCCATAATGGTAAACGATGTCTGAGAGGTGGTGTCAAGGCCTCAAGACAGATCTGTGGTAGGTTCAAGATGGATCTACAAGATCAAATATGCTGTGGACGGCAGTATTGAAAAATACAAGGCCAGGTTTGTGGCTAAGGGGTATGCCCAAAAGGAAGGGATTGACTATGAGGAAACCTTCACCCCGGTAGCCAGGTATACATCTATTAGGACCGTGATATCTCTTGCAGCCCAAATGGGATGGGAGATCCATCAGATGGATGTCAAGACAACATTTTTAAATGGGGTAATAGAAGAAGAAGCATACATTGAACAACCAGAGGGCTTTGAAACTCATGAGAAGAAGTCTCATGTATGCAAACTGAAGAAAGGCTTGTATGGGCTGAAGCAGACACTAAGAATGTGGTATGGTCGAATAGATGGCTACTTGCAAAAGATGGGGTTTGTCAAGAGTGATGCGGATCCGAATCTCTACTATTTGGTCGTAGAGAGCGAGCCACTTATCTTAGTATTATATGTGGATGATCTCTTCTTGACAGGATCATTCAGATTCATTAAAGACTGCAAGAAGAATCTAGCCACAGAGTTCGATATGAAGAATCTGGGTCGATGGCACTATTTTCTAGGGTTGGAAGTTTGGCAGCAGAAAGGAGAAATCTTCCTTGGGCCAAGAAGGTATGCTACAAAATTTCTGAAAAGGTTCGAGATGGGAGACTGTAGACCTATGGCTACGCCAATCATCACCAACTGGAAGAAGATTGATTTATCAGAAGACAAGGATGTCAATCCCACCCTAGATCGACAACTCATAAGGTCCCTGATGTATCTAGTCAATACCATGCCAGATATTTGCTATGCTGTGAACACAGTCCATGGTGGAACCAAAGACGGTTCAATGGGTAGCAGCCAAGCACGTTCTCAGGTATTTACAGGGAACAATTGATTATGGGCTCTTGTACAACAAGGGGAAGGATATCAGATTGAGTGGACTTACTGATGCATATTGGGCAGGAAGTTCAGCGGATTGGAAAAGTACCTCTGGGTACTGTTTCAACATTGGATCAGGAATAACCTCCTGATGCAGTAGGAAATAGAAGTCTGTGGCTCTGAGCTCGTCTGAGGCAGAATATATGGCAGCAAGCACAACTTCGTGTGAGGCCATATGGCTTAGAAAACTGTTGGTAAACCTATTCAAAAGAAATATGGAGGCGACCAGGATCATGTGTGATAATCGAAGTTGCATCAAACGCTCTAAGAATACAGTGTTTCATGATAGGTCAAAACATATTGATATTTGGTGTCACTTTGTTAGAGATTGTGTTCAACGTGGAGCTGTACAGTTGAGCTACACTCCTACAGGGGAACAAGTGGCAGATATCTTCACCAAGGCCCTTGGAAAGTCAAAATTTGACTACTTCAGGGAAAAGTTGGGGATGGTAAAGAAGCCCTTTCAGAAGTAGTTTGTTAGCAACACGAATGAAGAGGGAGTTGCAGTGCAGATGTAGTGTTGGGAGAAAGGACCAACAACAACAAAAATGCAGAGGGAGTTGCAGTGCAGATGCAGTGTTGGGAGAAAGGACCAATAGCAACACAGATGCAGAGGAAGGTGTAGTGCTGGGAGAAAGGACTAGCAGCAACACAGATGCAGAGGGAGCTGTCGTACAGATGCAGCAGTGGCAGTGGCAGAACCATGGGTAGCAGTACAGGATGCAACAGTGTAGAGGATGTTGGGCAGGGAGGCCTAGCATCAGCACAGGTATCGATGCCGGATGATCAGAGTAATACTCAGTGAGGAGTATTGCTAGAGCACAGTCCTCGCTAAGAGGGAGTGTTGATTTGGGGTAGCTAGCATTGGATGTGCTCTAGCCACTAAATTCGGTGGAGAGGTTGGGGCACATGAGATTTCCAATACCCAGAAAGGGTTTGGGTAGATTCTAAACAGATCAGGAGATATTAAAATAATTAATAGAGTCCCTAAGTCTAAACTTAGGGGAAATAAAATATTAATGTGTATTAATATGAATTTGTGTTAGAATGGTCCAAAAGACATGGATCAAGCCAGATCCAATCTTAGCCGTTGATTAGGGACTTAATCTCGGCCATTGAGATGTTAATAGAAAAAGTATAAGAGGAGGCTTGGGGCACTTGGAGAACATACTGAGGGAGACCATTTGGTTCAATTTTTGGAGTGGGGTTTGTTGAGAAATTGAACCAGTGGTCTGGAGAGCAGTCAAAAGGTAGCAAGTATGGAATAGAGAGACAGGAGATCAACGTAGAAGAGGCAGATGCAGAACCAGAGGAAGCTACACGGAGGCGGCAGAGGCTTCGCGGAGCCAGAAGGGCCTGCGTCATCCATGCAGAGGCTGTAGGAGTGACGCAAAAGCCCAGAGAGGCTGCGTAGAACCTCAGTAGGCTGACATAGAGGGTTTCAGGCTGACGCATAGGGTTTCAGGCTGACACAAAGGGTTTCAGGTTGACACAGAGGGTTTCAGGTTGTAGCAGAGGTCAGTAGGGCCTACGCTGGGTTTAGGAAAGTGCTGGAAGTTTCTCTATCTATGGGTAAGCCAGTTTGGCACCCTGTTGTACAAGAAAATTGCTGACTAATAAAATCCTCCCTTGCTACCGGTTTTCCCACGTTGGGTTTTTTCTGGGGACATTAGTCCAAAATAACTGTGTCAATGCGTGCATATTTTTGTTTCTGCATTACGATGTGATATCTACAACAATATTTATTTTAATGTTTGTTGAAGTAATTTCATGAATAACTTATGATGAAATAAGTAGGAAAAGTAAATCAGTGGCTGCAGTGATAGAATTTTCACACAACCCCTTGTAGCCACCAACTAGCTCATTGTGTCATTTCTATGCTACTTGAGCCAACCATGTGGTCGCTTGCCCATTTGCCATGATTGTATGTCTTGTCATTTAGAAATTGAGTATTGTAATTTGCTTATTATGGACACTTCTGGGCTTGGATTAATGGGGGGCTTTGGTAGAAAGAATGGGTTAGGTCTGTGCTTTTGTCCCCTGGACCCCTTTTGGGCATTAACCTTGGATTCTAGTCCCCTGGGATCTCTTTTACTGGCCATTTGGCTCCAGGGATGGTATTTCATGGGAAACCACAATTTTGGTTGTATGGTCCCACTCCCTTATCCACTTATATTACCCTCTTTCCATTCATTATTACCCTATTCATCATTTCTTCCACTTGGGTTCACATTCCTCCACTGGGTCCGCATAGGGTTAGCATGCCCCTTCCCCTTGCCCACACCTTGGGTCATAGCCTGGAATGAAGCCAGAAGGTTGATGCAGCTAAAAAGAAAGATAAAATCATACATGGCCACATTCAACAAGAGAATGTACCACAAAATGCAAAAGATGGTCGGGACAAACACATTTAGAACGTGGAAAAAGGCCAATACGTGAGCTCTACCCCATCGTCATGGCCATGAACTGCCCCACCATTAAAAGGGGGTATTCATTGCTATATCTTATACATCATGCTCTCACCCCTTGAGCCCCGAGCAGTTAATTAAATAAAATCATAAAAAGACAAAAGACATATAAAGAATGGTGGAAAAATCAAGGCTAGGGCACCTTGTGTACTGCGATTGCTTCCTCCTATACATTATAAACTCGAGTGTGGGCTTCCCTCTTATTATCAACCCTTGTACCCCAACACGTGACACAGGGCTGCCCCTTCTCATCCCCTACTTCATTCACTATCTATTACATGCCACCGCCTTTTGAAGGATGTACACTGACTATATCATCTCCTTTAGAAGTAGAAACCACCTAATAGGATTATTGGTTAACAAATTTGGAGTTTAGGAGACATTGACACATCCAAAAGCCCATCATGGAACGACATGCCATTATGAAGTCCCCACTTGTGGTCCGTGATTTGGTAAGCTCATTTACTTTATTTCTTTAATGACTTGTTGTACTGGAAGACTAGGGGACACATTGGATCTTATGCAGGATTGCAGATAGTCTCCATTTTGGGTTTGGTCTCCCTATACGAGGTCCTAATCCTTCAGATGGCTACATTGGCACTTGTAGGGTGTGTGTTGAGAGTCACGGGCCTTCACAGTAGTAGACAACATTCAGTGGATCCCCAGAGCCGTTCAGAGATTGCTCGTGGTTCAGTTATTGGACGAGGAAGATGCACCTGACCCATCATGCCCAGCTGGCCCCAAATTTACACCATACACTTAGTAGATGTTCCAGGCCTTACACGATGATGTGGCACCACCTACACCATCATCCTAGCCCTTGTAGGTGGATCTACAGGCATCTTCGATTTGTTTGGAGACCTATGAAGACACTTGTGTGCCCCCACATGTCATTTGGAGCACCATAGGTTATTACAAGGGGCCAACCCCTTGTCCACTGCTTTTGAGGGTCCTATTTTTCATTGTGGCAACCATTGACCTCATTAGGCCTCTTAAAGGGCCCTACGACATGCATAGATTATTATTTGACCTCTTGAGAGGCTTACTTTTTCATTTATGAGCTAGTTTGGTGGGCTTGTCACCAAAAGTTGGATTATTAGAACATTATTTTATTTTCGGGGCTTATGTAGGCCAAGGAGGCTAATTCGAACTCCTAAGTTGTGTATAAATACAAGTAAGATGAGCTCATTTTCTCATCATCACTTTGGATTGGATCTTTTCTACCTCTTAATAATTTCACACTTTTTCTAGAGGATGAATTTGAGCTTATGGATGAATTTTGATGTGTGGATATTGGTCTATCTTCTCTTGGAGCTTCTCTTGTCAATTGTGAATGGTTGGATATATTCTATGACATGTAAGTACATGTTTTTATTGTTATTTTTGTTTTACTTTGTCATATACATTGGACTGGGATTTTCGTTGTTCTAGGGCTAATTCCTGCATGCATTTATTGTTTAAAATTGTGGACTTTTGTCTCTATTATAACATCTCTCAATGTATGGGCCATGTAATATGAACGAAATCTCCTAAGGGTAATTCTATCAAAGAATTTGACCTTGATAAGCCATTTCCTTTGTATTGAAGTATAAAAGATGTAAGATTGCTTCTCCTTGACTTAGAAGGCTAGCAAAGTGGTCTTGAGGCCTCCTCTCCTTGACTGGGAACCAATAAATTCTACTCATATCCATCATAGCGTCCATTCTGCCAAAGACTAAGGCACTGATCTACGAAAAGGTGGTCACTAAAAATCACATTCCTTCACCTTTTTCCAGGTATAGCCAAGTTGAGGCACCTAGGGCATCAATTTCCCGACAAGCTAGCCCTATAAAAAGTTCGATCTCCTAGGGTCTCTTGCACTGGTGTTTCCTCAAGGTCTCCTCCAATTTTGAAGCCATTCTGACGGTGGAGTTGGGAGAAAATCCAAGCCCTAGCTCCGGATCAAACTTTTCCCTAGCATCCCCAAGGCTTGTACCTCATAGGATCAAATCAACACCTTCAAGTGAAAATTCTTTCTTTGATCCTTTCGTCACCTTGTCTAGGGTAACGACATCATTGGTCGCTATACTTATTCCCCCTATCCTAGACCAGGTCCACTTGGTGCCGTGTGGTCCCATTCCTTTGAAAAGACAATTCTTCAAGAACAATTCGGGATACCAATTACAAAATGGATTTTAGGGATTGCGAAGTTCCTTCATAAGCCATATCCCATAAACCTAACTCTTGAATCCTCCTTTCCTTTCCCTAGAAGACATTGTACTTTGCTTAGAAAGCAAGCAAGCCTTATCCTTCTAACTCTTCCATTCTTCCAGGAAAGGGATTGTTTGGGCCATTGCACATAATTTCATTGATTTATTCTTCATCGACGACTCCATAATATACTGGGTCTCCTCCCATTGCTGAAAGTCCATAAATAGAAGGTGTTGAATTTTCTAAGTCTATCCGTTAGAAAATTAATCTGTATTCTGCTGGTTTATTTCTTCTACTTCTAAATTCTGAACAAGTTATTTAAAACATTTAAATACCGAAATAAACACAATACAATCACAACATCTACAGATCATCAACTGAAAGAAAATAAGCACACAAGTGACATCGTTATTTTTGGACAAATGTCCCCAGAACAACCCTATGTGTGAAAACCAATGCAGCTATTCAGAGGGTTATATTATTGTGCAATCTTTCTGAGTACAACTGGGTGCCTAACCGGCTCACCCAAAAGAGAATAATACACGACAACAATACCTCTCTATATTCGGAAACAGGTATTCAGAAAACCTGCCTCACGAAACCCTCGCCGACACAATTGATGCTCAATGCTGACCCTTCTAGCCTCTGCGTCAACCTCTTGCTAACCTGCGTCAGCCCAAGGATCCTCTGCGTCAGCCCTCTGAGGCATTGCGTAGCCTCTGGGACCCTCTGCGTCACTCCAACAGCCTCTCCGTGGATGATCCAGTCCCTCTGGCCTCTGCGTTGTCCCTGCTAGGCTCTATGTGGCTTGAACTGAGTGCTGCTCTCGCTCTCCCTGCGTCTGCGCTGGTCTCTTAGTACTGTCTCTGCCTCTCTACCTCGTACTCACTGCCCCTCGCTGCTGATCACTTATTCAACTTTGTTTAGTAATCACGTTCTAGCAAAATGAATGACTGATCACTCTCGTGTATTCTCTAACTGACCCTCAAGCCTCTTCTTATACTTTTCCCGTTGGTCCTTCAATGACCGAGATTTGATCTCTAATCAACGACTAAGATTAGATTTGGCTTGATCCTTGACTTTTGGAACCTTCTAACCCATTTTTATATTAATATCCATTTATATTTTATTTTTCCTAAGTTTAGACTTAGGAACTCCATTAAAAATATTAATTATTTTAATATCTCCCAAACCGGGTACAATCGGTCCAAACCATTTTTGGGTCTTGGAGATCTCATGTGCTTTAGCTTCTCCACCAATTTTCATGGCTAGAGCACATCCGATGCTACCCCAAATCAACACTCCCTCTTAGTGAGGACTGTGCTCTAGTAATACTCCACATTGAGCATCACATTGATTATTTGGCACCGGTCCCGACGCTGATGCTAGGCCTCCCCACCCAACATCCTCTGCATTGCTGCATCTTGTACTGCTGCCCATGGCCCTGCTACTGCCATTGCTGCATCTGTACGACAACTCCCTTTGCATCCGTACTGCTGCTGGTCCATCCTACCAACACTGCTTCTGCACTGCAACCCCATCTCATCATGTTGCATCGTGCTATTGCATACTGCTACTGCACTGCAACTCAGTTACTGAGAAGTAAGTAACTAATCCACCCAACTTCTGACATCCCTGTCAGGCTAGAAACACTCGGAATGCTGATGCTCTCCTTGCTGCTAACAAGTGCTCCCTCTACTAACCTCTATGCTGCTGCAACAACTCTCTGCATCTCGCATTGCTGCAAAGCTCTCTGTGCCATCCTGCACCGTTGTAACACTCCCATGCCTCTCGCACCGTTGCAGCGTGCTAGCCTCGCGCTGCTCGGGGACTCTTGCACTGTAGCACTCTTTGCTGCTTCATCCACATCCGTTTCTATTGACATCCGCCAGTCTTGCTACTACCTCTTCGGGGTTCTCGTAGCCAGGTATAATCGAAGAGGTTGGGTACCTCGAGGATTCTGCCCCTCATCTCTTGTAGTCCGTCTGACTATAGCTTGATGTCTCCCCACCTCTTCTCTAGAGGTACATGAGCACTCATGGCACGATCGCCATCTTCCTCGACTTCTTTCTCCGCTCTCACTGGCGCTTCTTTCAAGTCAGAAGCCGCTCCCTTACTCTTCTTCCTCGGACACTGGTTCGCATAGTGACCCAGTTCCTCACAATGGAAGCACTTGACCTTGGAGAGGTTCTTCTTCCTCTTCTCCTGCTTTCCAGCAGATGCCAGAGATGCATCCTCTTCATCTTCCTTCTTGATCTTGACCCCTTTGTCGCTACCTCCCGTCTTAGTCACCCGTCTGATCTCTTCTTGACGAAGAGCCGCCCACAGTTCTTACCAATCTGTAAGACTCGCCTTGCCCAGTATACTTTGGAAAAATGTCTCCCACTCCTCGGAGACTGCGTTAAGTGCAGTCCTTATCATCAACTCCTGATCCGGTGTGGCCCCTATGGAAGTTAGTTAGTCACTGATCTCCTTCAACCAATTGAGGAAGAGATTTATCTGCTCTCCTTTCTGCATCTTGTATGACCTTAGCTAATTCTCTAGGAGCATCTTCCTCTGCATAGAAGTATGCTGGTACAATGTCTTCAAAGTCTGTCACATCTCCTTTGCTGTTTCCTTCTCGGCAATATGTGGGACCACATGATCCTTGACCCCATCAAGCATGATGCAATTTGCCTTATCTATTGCCTCCTCGTACCTTTCATTAGCTATCGGGTCAACTGGGATAGCCATCACTCTCAAGACGAAACCCTTGATACAATGTCTATCTAGAATGAACAAGCTCCTGGCCTTCCAGACCAAAAAGTTGGACGCTCCGTCCAGCTTGTTCTGATTTCTCAACCTATTCACGACCATCTCGCTGCTCTTCTGTCGACTCCTCCGAATCTCTCTACTTCCCTCTTGAAAGTCCTCTCTTCGACTCTTGCTGGGTCTCTCTACTTCCGGTCTGGAAGTTCTCTTCTGGACTCCCTCTGAGTCCCGATTTCCCTCTTGGAAATCTTTCTGCCAATGTCAAGTTTCCCCTCTCCAATTGTCTGCCTAGAAATTCTCCTTGGCAGCAACTCCCTCTACCTTGGTCTTGCCTTGTTAGGTATTGTTCGGACCACAGTACCCCACCAGCTTCGCTCTCGCAAGCTGCCCACAGCTTCCTTCGCCCCAGCAACTGAAGGACTAACCCTCCGGGCTCTGCGCAATCCCGACACCGACAAAACAACTCCCTCAGCCAACTGTGTTAGCCCTTCTGGCCTCTGCGTGAGCCTCTCTCTGCCCTCCTCAACCTCTGTACTGGTCTCTCTCTGGGCCAGATTGATGATGCAGTGGCTCTGCGTCAACCCTTCCTCTGTCGCTTTTGCAAGGATTAGCTACTGTCACTCGGGACAATTGATTCTGTTGCAAATGCTCTGCTAAGTTGATGCCTTCAGTTCTCCTGTGATTTCTAACCACGCTCTGATACCATGTTGAATTTTCTAAGTCTATCTGTTAGAAAATTAATCTGTATTTTGCTGGTTTATTTCTTCTACTTGTAAATTCTGAACAAGTTATTTAAAACATTTAAATACCGAAATAAACACAATACAGTCACAACATCTACAGATCATCAACTGTAAGAAAACAAGCACACAAGTGACATTGTTATTTTTGGACAAATGTTCCCAGAAAAACCCAAATGTGGGAAAACCGATGTAGCGATTCAGAGGGTTATATTATTATGCAGTCTTTTTGCGTACAACTGGGTGCCTAATCGGCTCACTCGAGAAAGAAAAATACACGACAACAATACCTCTATATTTAGAAATAGGTATTCAGAAAACCTGTCCCACAAAACCCTCTCCGACACAATTGAAGCTCAACGCTGGCCCTTCTGGCCTCTGCGTTAACCTCCTATTGACTTGTGTCAGCCCCAGGATCCTCTGCGTTAGCCCTCTGAGGGCACTGTGCAGCGTCTGCGACCCTATGCGTCACTCTAGTAGCCTCTCCATGGATGACATAGTCCCTTTGGCCTATGCGCTGTCTCTGCTGGGCTTTGCGTGGCCTAAATTGACTGTTGCTCTCTCTCTCCCTGCTTCTGCGCTAGTCTCTTAGTACTGTCTCTGCCTCTCTGCCTCGTACTCACTGTCCTTCGCTGTTGATCACTGATTCAACTTTGCTTAGCAACCCCACTCTAGCAAAATGAATGACTGATCACTCTGGTGTATTCTCCAACTGACTCTCAAGCCTCTTCTTATACTTTTCTCGTTGGTCCTTCAACGGAGGAGATTAAATCTCTAATCAAGAGCTAAGATTAGATTTGGCTTGATCCATGAATTTTGGAACCTTTTAACCCAGTTTTATATTAATATCTATTAATATTTTAATTTTCCTAAGTTTAGACTTAGGAACTCCATTAAAAATATTAATTATTTTAATATCTCCCAAACTGGGTACAATCTGTCCAAACCATTTTTGAGTCTTGGAGATCTCATGTACTTTAGCCTCTCCACCAATTTTCATGGCTAGAGCACATTCGATGCTACCCCAAATCAACAGAAGGGAGCCTTAGCTGAGGTGATAATGCGCTAAGCCTCCATTTGTTGCCCTTGGCCTAACATTTGCCTTTTAGGTATCCCCTTTAGGTCCATTTTGAAGACTTCAGAAGGTAATAGTCCATTTTGAAGAAAAAGGAACGAATACCGATCCAGTCAATATTATAACTCAAGAAGAGGATAAACTAGTTGAAGTGAAAATGTACTTAGAAATTGCAGTTGAAACAATGTATTTTCAAGTGAAGATCTTGCAAGTAATCAAGCGACTTCTGTACCTGAAGGAAATCAGATATCTCCAATAAACCAAGAAATTACCACAAACAGATTAGGGGGAGATCAAATCATAGGAACTCCATATTGACACCCATACCATAAAAGCAGGCATATCAACTAGACTACAGATCCATATCATTTAGCCTTGAAACAAATGGCTTATGTTTAAAAAATTGTCGTTGTCAAAACAATTGAGTCGTGTGATAAAAATCCATCTCAAGTTTCTAGTAATTGAAAGATTCCACAAAAGATTGACTTAAGATGGTTAGATCCCTTTTCAGTGCGACAATTCTGTATATCACTCAGAGGATCTTGATTCCTGTTACCCACCACCTATAGGTAGTATGCATAGGAGAATTTTTCCCCCTAGATGGTCGTCAACCGGCAACCAACAGCCCCTTGTAGCCACCAGATAGCTCGATGTGCAATTATCTCTGCCACCTGAGCTAGGCATGTGGTCCCTCACCCATTTGTTATGATTGTATGTTTGAAGGTGTGCTTCCCGACCTTGCAGGTATGGTTTTTCATTGGTATAGTTGAGTAATTTTCCTTGCTTTTCATGGGCAATTTTGGGCATGGATTGGTGGGGGGATTCAGTGGAAAGAGTGGGCTAGGTCTGTACTCTTGTCTCCACTGCTCGATTCATGGTTAGCTTGGTATCCTAGTCCCGTGCAATCTCCTTTACTGGTCATTAGCTTTAGGCTTGGCAATACATGGGAAACCCTGATTTTGGTTTGCGTGGTCCTACTTTCCGACACCATATACATCACTCCTCTTCGCTCATTTTAGCCCCATTCATCTCTTTTTCCATCCAGGTCCACATGTGTCCATTGGGTCCACATAGGGTTAGCCTCCCCCTCCCCTTATTGACACCTTGGGTCGGACCTGGAACGATGCCCCGGAGGTTAATGCAGCTAAAAAGAAAAGGAAAAGCATAATTTCGCCAATCTCAACAGGAAATGTACCACAAAATGCAAAAGATGGCTATGACATCCAAATCTAGCACGTGGGCAAAAGCCAAACATGAGCTCTACCCCTTATCTATGGCCATCACCTTGGTTCCTATGGACCCTGTTACCGCTCAAACTAGTAGGGGTCATAAAAGGGATTCCTAAAGGGCAACTACTAGATCAAAGGGCAACGATGAATGCTTAACTCATTGTCACCTTAGCGAAGATTCCCTACTCTTTACGAACTTTCATTGATGGGAGGAGACCCAGTATATACAGAAGGTCACTAGTAAAGGATAAATTGACCAATAGATATGAAGTGACCCTTATAATCCTTTTCCTAGAAGGGGCTTTAAGACTAGAGCTTTCTTGCTTGTTAAGAAAGGTATGAAGATTTCTAGGAGGAGGCGAGGACTTGAGGGTTAGGTTTAGAGGAATATGCCATTTGAAGGATTTTCCCAATCCTAAAATTGTTATTGAACTTGATTTCCCGAATAATTCTTGAAGATTTGACTTTTCAAAGGTGTGGGATCACACGGGACCAAGTGGACCCAGCCTAGGTTAAGAGGGAAGAATTTAACAACTAATGATGTTCTTAACCTAGTCAAGGAGGGGAAAAGGACCAAAGCAAGAATTTTCACTTAAAGGTATTGAATTGATCTTATGAAGCACTAGCCCTGGGAACACTAGGGCAAAGTTTGATCTCGAAGCTAGGGCTTGGTTTATCTTAGAACTTCACCATCGGAATGGCTTCAAAATTGGAGGCATTGAAGACACATCAACGTAGAAGGGGCTAGGAGATCAAATGTTTTGGAGGGCTACTTCATCGGGAAAGTGATGCGCTAGACCTAGAAGAAGGTGAAAAAGAATTGATTTTTGAGTGACCACCTCTTGGTAGACTAGTGTCATAGTCTTGCGAGAATGGAGTCTAGGATAAATTATAAATATGAATGAGGACCTTGTTTCTTGGTCAAGGAGGCCTGAAGACTACTTCACTTGTCTTCTAGAGCAAGGGGAAGAAACCTTACAACTTTATACTTCGACTTGCAAAAGGTGATGGCTTATTAAGATGAATTCGGTGATAGAATTATCCATAGGAAATTTCATTCAAAATTACATGGCCCATACATTGGGAAATGCTATATAGAGACAAAATTCCACAATTTAGGAAGTAAATGCATGCAATAATTAGCCTTAAAAATAACGAAATTCCTAATCCAATGTATATGAAAAAGTAAAATAAGAATAGCATTAAAAGCTTGTACTTACATGTAATAGAACATATCCAACCATCAACAATTTGACAATAGAGAAGCTCCAAGATAAGATAAACCAAATCCAAATATCAAAATTCATCCATAAAGCTCCAATTCATCCTCTAAGAAAAAGTGTGAAATTCTCTAAAGAGAAGAGAGATCCAATCCAAAGTGATGATGAGAAAATGAACTCATCTCACTTGTATTTATACACTAATGAGGAGTTCGAATTAGTCTCCTAGGCCTACATAAGCCCCAAAAATAAAATAATGTGCTAATAACCTAACTTTTGGTGACACGCCCATCAAACTAGCGCACAAATGAAATAATTAGCCTCTTAAGAGGTCAAATGATAAATAGTGCATGTCGTAGGGCCTTTCAAGTGGCTTAGTGAGGTCCATAAGTGCCATAATGAAGAATAGGACCCTCAAAAGTGATGGACAAGGGGGTGGCCTCTTTATTCCAAACAATAAACCTATGGTGCTCCAAGTGGGTGTGGGGGGCACAATAATAATCTCACGGGTCTCCAAATGAGTTGAAGATGCCTGTAGATCATCTGTAAGGGCTCTGATGATGGTGTAGGTGATGCCACATCATCTTACAAGTCCTAGGTTAGCTGCGAAATGCATGGTACATCTGTGGGTTTGACTGGGCAAAGGTGAACCAAGTGCATCTTTCTCTTCTAATAGGTGAATCTTGAGCAATCTCTAAACATCCTCGGGGATCCATGGAGTGTTGTCTTCTGCTTTGGAGGCCCATGGCTCTTAACGCACACCCTACATGTGCCAATGTAGCCCTTTGGAGGGTTAGGACCCCGTATGTATAGGGAGACCAAACCCAAAATGGAGACCATCTGCAATCCTACATAAGATCCGATGTGTCCTCTAGCCTTCCAGTACAAGAAGTCATTAGAGAAATCGAGTAAAAGAGTTTACCAACCATGGACCATAGGTGGTGACTTCATAATAGCCTGCCCTTCCATAATGGGCTTTGGCATGTGCTAATGTCTCCAAGCTTCAAATGGGGTTAGCCAATAATCCTATTAGGTGGTTTCTACTTCTAAAGGGGATAATAGGTCCAAGGTACATCCTTTAAAGGTGGTGGTATGTGATAGAAAGGTGAATGGAGTAGGGATGAGAAGGGGCAGCCATGGGCCACATGTTGGGGTACAAGGATAGCTAATAAAAGGGAAGCCCACACTGGGTATAAAATATATAGGAGGAAGCAATTGTAGTACATGAGGTGCACCGACCTTGTTTTTCCACCTTTTTTATATACTTTTATGATTTTTCTTTAGTTAACTGCTTGAGGCTCAAGGTGTAAGAGCATGATGTGTGAGATGTAGCAGTGGATACCCCCTTTTAAGGTAGGGCGGTTCATTGTCCACCGGGGGTTGGGACAATCATGGGTTCTTATATGATGAAGGAGGCTCATAGAACTTGTAGGAACTAGGGTGATGGACATGATGATGGGGTAGAGCTCATGTATTGGCTTTTGCCCACATGTTAAATGTGTTTGTCCCAACCATCTTTTGCATTTTGTGGTACATTTTCCTATTGAATGTGGCTAATTATGCTTTTACCTTTCCTTTTAGCTGCATCAACCTCTGGGCATCATTCCAAGCTTGACCCAAGATGTGGGCAAAGGGAAGGGGAGAACTTGCCCTATGTGGACCCAATGGAGGAATGTGGACCCAGGTGGGAGAAATGATGTATGGGGTAATAATGAGTGGAAAGGGGGTAATATATGCAGATGGGGAAGTGTGACCATGCAACCAAAATCAGGGTTTGCTGTGAAATACCGTCCCTAAAGTCAAATGGCCAGTAAAAGAGATCCCACAAGACTATAATCCAAGGTTAACATCTAAAAGGGGACTTGGGGGTGAGAGCACAGACCTAACCAATTCTTTCCGCTGAATACCCCCATTAATCCATGCCCATAAGTGTCCATGATAAGCAAACTACAATACTCAATTACCAAATGACAAGGCACACCTTTAGGTTCGGGAGGCCCACATTCAAACATATGATCATGACAAATGGGTGAGGGACCACATGGTTGGCTTAAGTGGTAGAGAAGTGACACAACGAGCTAGTTGGTGGCTGCAAGGGGTTGCTGGCTACCGGTTGAAGACCATCTTGGAGGATTTTTTTCTCTTAGGGAGATCACCCACAAAATGGTGGGTAACATTTGGCTCCAGCTAGGACGTGATCTCTCAAAGAATTGGACGAAGCTACTCGAACAGGAGGTCATGAGAACATCAACAATCTCTTGGTTATCGTAGACCTGTTACCTGCACATATAAGAGATGAAGAACATGGGGTAGCATGCTTTTGCGACGTTTCATGATCGCACATGCTTAATGTCAAGCCATAAAATCAATAGAAAAATAAAATATGCAAATTTTAATTTAGATGCATCTAATCTACCATGAGAAATATCATATGATGCTAGTTCTAATGAGAAAATGAGCATACAATGCATCCTATCCTAATATGCATATAGCAAGGCTAATACTAAGTGTAATCATAAAGCCAATGCAACCAACAAATCATCACATCAATATACATATTCTTACTAGTATGATTACCCATGTAACAACTCCCAAATCGAATGTGGACATAGTCACATGGCGGATGAAGCAGGTGGGAGGTGGGAAAACATGATCTCCATCTGAGGTAAAGGGAAGTCCTAGGAGAAAAAAAAATAGGTTGATCTAGAGGTCCCAAGCTTTCCTTCTAAGTACACAATGGTGGAATGAAAGATCACTCTCAAGAACTCCTCCTCACAATCATTGCTTGTATTATCATGCTTTGAAGATGTCACACGGTTGTGATGAGAGGGGAACGAAGGGTGAGAGAAAGGAGTGCAACAAATGGGTTGCTCAATGTGATGGTCAAATCGGAGAGGGTAGGTCATGGAGTGATCAAAATCCTGCGGGTGAGTCAAATGGGATAAGGTTTATTCAATAAAGGGTTCTTCCGTGAACCATATTGAGAAAGGGGGAAAGGGGCATGGTCACTCGAGGTCGTAGCAAAAGCGATGAGGGACTTACTTGAGGAAGACTCAAGATGATGAACAAGAGGGAAAGGTAAAGGGAAGGGTGAAGTGTCATATTTGATGGTGTTTCCTTCCCCATAATCTAAAGGCTCAAGCAATTTGAATATATAATCATGAGGTGGGTAGGTAGGAACTTCCTTGCTTTTCTCATTATAAGCATCAAAGTTTGGGTTTTCGTCAAAAGGAGAATCAATCATTTTCAACTGTCCTTCTTCTTTTCCTTTCCAAGGGTATCGATGGGTATGTCATTACAAGTAATGCCCAAGATAAAGGGAAAACCATTCTCAACCTCATCTTCTTTGTCAGTGTCATAAATGGGAGCATAATCAAATTGCGACCCAACAATCTCCCATTTCTCCTTTTCAATGCGGAAATAATCTCCAATGTCAACCCCTAAGAAGCTCATGGGATCACCTTCCTCAAGGTTCTCAAAAGGAGAGTCATCATGAGTGATACTCTTGAGAGAGGTAAGGTCAATCTTGGCCTTACTTTCCATAGCCTCATTCTCCTCAACACATGTGCTCTCAAAATCATCCTGGCCATCTTGCGGCCCCAACGAGGACTCATCTTCTTGCTCATCACCGAGATCCTCAAGGTCATCTTCCTCCTGGTTGGTTGACAAGCAGGACCTCTTTTCTTCTTTCTTCTCTTGAAGAATAACGACTAAGGTATTTGTTACATGATTTTGGTAATATGCTTCTAAGAGGAGAGCATTAGTAGTGTTCTCTTTATATTCACATTTCATCTTATGAAGCTTCACCTCTTCATCATATAAATGGGAGAATACTTCATTAGAATTACATTCCCTTACTAACCCCCTACCTGACCTAGTATATTTATCCATTCTTTCTTGCGTGATTTGAAGGCTTTCAGGATCCAACTCTTCGTCCTCCTTAGAGGAGATGTCTTTCACTTCACTGCTATTGGCCCCCAATTCCATAACTGATATTTGCTCATCATCCTCATTTTCTTGGTCATCCTAGTCGTCCAAATCCTCATTTGGTAATGAGCCATATTTTTGTTTGATCTTTTGAGATACGAAATTAAATACACCATTATAATAGGCAAGCTCTAAGAAGAGATAATCTGTGGGCCCTTCTTCATACTCCTGTCTTATGTTGTCGAGGTTTGATCTTCTCCTGTTATAAAAATTGAGTATGAAGTCCTCGTTCTCATGCCCTATCAGATGATCACAAAGTTCAGACCACGAATCCAATCTTTCCCATAAGTCTTTTTATTCTTTGGGGCTAATGTCGTGGATACTTTCTTTCACCATTTTTCATGATCTTGCATATAAGGCCAAAATGGAGTCGCCAGGGTGAATTAAAAATGCCTTCACAAATGCTTGCTTCACTCTACAAGCATTGACTTTGAAGTTCAATGAGGAACTAGGACTTTGTTCCTCCAATGTAGTTGCCAAGTAATATATTAATAATGTCGTATGGGGAACAAAGCGCACGTTTCGTGCCCCCAAAAACAACGCCAAAATGTTAGCGCTCAAACTAGCAGGGGTCATAAAAGGGATTCCTAAAGGGAAACTGCTAGATCAAAGGGCAACGATGGATGCTTAGCCTATTGTCACATCAGCTTAGACTCCCTACTCTTTACTGACTTTCATTGATGGGAGGAGATCCAGTATATATAGAAGGTTACTTGTAAAGGATAAATCGACCAACGCATATGAAGTGACCCTTATAATCCTTTTCCTAGAAGGGGTCTTAAGAATAGAGCTTTCTTTCTTGTCAAGCAAGGTATGAAGATTTCTAGGAGGAGGAGGTGAGGACTTGAGGGTTAGGTTTAGAGGAATATGCCTTATGAAGGAGTTTCCCAATCCTAAAATCCTTAATGAACTTGACTTCTCGAATAGTACTTGAAGATTTGACTTTTCAAAGGTGTGGGACCACACGGGCCCAAGTGGACCCAGCCTAGGTTAAGAGGGAAGAATTTTGAAACCAATGATGTTCTTAACCCAGATAAGGAGAGGAAAATGACCAAAGCAAGAATTTTTACTTAAAGGTATCAAATTGATCCTATGAGGCACTAGCGAAGGGCTTTGTTACAATTGTGATAGCAAATACACTAAAGGTCATAAGTGTGCCAAGAAGAAATTATTTTACGTAGATTGTGAAGAGGAGAAGAAACTTCATAGCGAAAATTCCACGATGACCTGTTTTAGATGAAATTCTGGAGCTTGCAAAAACTTTAACTTCCTCAGATCATATCTCCGAAAAAATATAGCGAGACAAGATTTGAAATTCAGACCCAAGGTTCAGCGAGATCTCGTCTCAAATGGGTTTTTTTTTAGCTTCTGAAACATCGCAAAAAAAAAGTTATAGCGAAAATTCCACCATGCCCTGTTTGGAGCAGCAAAACCCTATAATCCTAAGTTTTGATACCAAATGTTATGAAACCAGCTCACAAAAAGATAGAAAAGATAAATCAATGCCTTAGAATTCAGCATCTTTAAGGGGGCAACCTCTTTTACATTACACAAATGAACAATTTTGGATGATTCAAGTGACAAAACCTCCTTTCTATATATATAAGAGTCTAAGGGGTCACAATATAACCAAGACGACCTAACAATAATAATATAAAGGCACAAAAATAACAGCAGTGGGATTCTATGGTGCACAATAATAACAATATGGGGACAATAGGGGCACAACAATAACAACAAGGGATACAACGACAATAGTAATGGGGGAATCACTAGTATTATAGGGACTTAACAGAACACTAGGGCAAAGTTTGATCTCGGATCTAGGGCTTGGGTTATCTCACAACTCCACCCTCGGAATGGTTTCAAAATTGGAGGAGGCCTTGAGGACACACTAGCGCAGGAGGAGTTAGGAGATCAAACTTTTTGGAGGGCTACTTCGTTGGGAAAGTGATGCCCTAGGTTACCTAACTTGGCTAGACCTAGAAGAAGGTGAAAAAGAATTAATTTTTGAGTGACCACCTCTTGGTAGATCAGTGCCTTAGTCTTGGGAGAATGGAGTCTAGGATAAATATGAGTGAGGACCTCGTTTCTTGGTCAAGGAGGCGTTAAAACTACTTCTCTTGTCTTCTAGGGCAAGGGGAAGCAACCTTACAACTTTATACTTTGACTTGCAAATGGTGATTTGGCTTATCAAGATGAATTCGGTGATAGAATTATCCCTAGGAAATTTCATTCAAAATTACATGGCCCATACATTGAGAAATGTTACATAGAGACAAAATTCCACAATTTAAGCAATAAATGCATGCAACAATTAGCCCTAAAAATAGCGAAATTCCTAATCCAATGTACATGACAATGTAAAATAAGAATAACATTAAAATCTTGAACTTTACATGTAATGGAACATATCCAACTACCAACAATTTGACAATAGAGAAGCTCCAAGATAAGATAAACCAAATCCAAATATCAAAATTCATCCATAAAGCTCCAATTCATCCTCCAAGAAAAAGTGTGAAATTCTCTAAAGAGAAGAGAGATCGAATCCAAAGTGATGATGAACAAATGAACTCATCTCACTTGAATTTATACACTAATGATGAGTTCGAATTAGTCTCCTAGGCCTACATAAGCCCCAAAAATAAAATAATGTGCTAATAACCTAACTTTTGGTGACAAACCCACCAAACTAGCTCACAAATGAAATAATTAGCCTCTTAAGAGGTCAAAGGATAAATAGTACATGTCGTAGGGCCCTCCAAGTGGCTTGATAAGGTCCAGAGGTGCCATAATGAAGAATAGGACCCTCAAAAGTGATGGACAAGGGGGTGGCCCTTTTCCTCCAAGTGATGGAAAGGACTACTGCATTGTAGCACTCTTTGCCACTTCCTCCGCATTCGTTTCTACTAACATCTGCCATCCTGCTACTTCTCACTTCAGGGCTCCCGTAGCAAGGTATGATCTAAGAGTTTGGGTACCTCAAGGATCTTGCCCCTCATCACTTATAGCCTTCCTACTATAGCTCGATGTCTCCCCACCTCTTCTCTAGAGGTACATGAATACTCATGGCACAATTGTCATCCTCCTCTACCTCCTTTTCTGCCTTCGCTGGCGCTGCCTTAGACTCAGATGCCTCTCCCTTAGTCTTCTTCCTCGGACACTGGTTTGCATAATGCCAAAGGTCCCCACAGTTGAAGCACTTTATCTTGGAGAGGTCCTTTTTTTCCTCTTCTCCTGTTTCCCTACAGATGCCAGAGCTACATCCTCTTCCTCTTCTTTCTTGACCTGGACCAATGTTGCACGTAGCGCCCCCCCTGGTTCCAAGCCCGGAAGCGCGTCCCGTGCGGAAGCATCTAAGAAGCTTTGGTCGAAGCGCGCTTCCGAAATTCGGAAGTGCGCTTTCGCCGCTTCCTGGAATTTTCCAAAGCATGGCTCGGAAGCGCGCTTCCGCTTGATTTTGCCGCTTCCTGGAATTTTCCGAAGCATGGCTCGGAAGCGCGCTTCGTACGACGCTTCTGTAGTACGAAGCGTGGCGCTTCAGAGGGTGAAGCTTACGCTTCCCGTACGCTTCCGGAAAAGCATTTAGAAAATCGATTTTTTTTTTTTTTTTTTTTTTTT